>QRFJ01007550.1:0-57828 GCA_006176705.1 Cocos nucifera
ATCATCGAAACTCCTTTCGATGGATCAAAAACTCTTCTGATTCGAACAGCTAGAATGATCGATCATCTAAATCATTTTAATTGCGTCCAAAATCCACCAATGATACCAAACAGTATATGGTGGCAACCCATCAGAGCTGAATGCGAACCTCTTGGTGCAGCTACCTATGTGATTAAGTTCTTCTATCTTGAGCCCCGATCAGATTAGGGTTAAGGTAAACTCGTCAAACCCTAGTCTCTGTCATATGATGTAATCATTCGATTCGAGTCCGATGTGAAAATCTAAATAAAAACTCTTTCTATTATTTCACTCTACCATGGCCATGGATTTTAGGACTTGATTCTCATGATCATCATAGGGCTGCTCCTCTACCACCGAGGTAGATAGATTCTATCTTGATGCCATCCAGTTCCTACAATGAACATGCTATAGCCAACATACACCTCAGGGTTCCATATGTCTAGAAGATCGAGTAATGGTGTAGTCAGACTATAACACCCTCAAGGTGAACTGCCGATGCACCTCAGATCAAAGAATCAGACACACTACTACAGCATCGAGTCAGTCATTGACGAGAAGGTAGACTCCCTAATGACTACTCGAGGTGGTCACGCTCAGTGCCCTCGTTCTCTAACGAGTATCTGTACTCTCACTCTGATGTCTCCACACCGTAGACTCAAGACTCATCTACTAAAGAGAAGCGATTGTACACCAACCTTTCGGATCAATCATCATCCTCGTGATGATCCTATGGTCGGAAGCAATTTATGAGTTAATAATGATTATTCATGTCTTAAATTTTCAACTCTTAAAAATATTTATTATCATTACTATTAACTCAAAGGATATATCACAGACACTAAATTCACATATGTGATAGAAAATAACCCATTTTATTCATATTAGTCAAAATTACAATTTTGCCCCTAGAAGTGTATTACAAGTGTCAGTCAATTTTGACTTCTAGGGCACATTTATCTAACAGATAGAAGGGATATGCCATTAACTCGACAAGAATGCATTCGAGTTGAGTAGCTCTTAATTAAAAATTAGTCGATCGTATCTGCCAAACTTACCTTAGACATCAAATTATTGAGCCAGAATCAGTCGGATTAGCCTACAATCTAGACTCTAACTATTGAGCCTAATTAGATCTTAACTTAATCGATCACTCATGTGACTCGACCTTGACTCAGACATAATTCTATTAGGCTGATCAATTTAAGCACTCTTGATTCTATCTAACCAACTCTTGATTCGATTTGATCAACTACTAGACCTAATTGAGCTACACAAGTTCGAACTCAATTTTATGGAAGTATCTTAAATCTAAAAATTCTTAATTTTAGATCTAATATATTTCATAATCTTAATTTTTAATTAAGTTTGGGGTTCATAAATAAAATATGTAAATAAAATCCTAGGATTTTAGGATCTAGGATTTTACAGAAAATAAGTTTTTGATTTTTGATTAAGGACGAACATGCAGCATCCTGACACATCATAAGAACATACCATCGAATGAGAGAAGAGAGCCTTTAAACCCTTCTTTGTTCTTATGACTAGACAACTAAGGAGAACGTCTTAATCAGAAACGTGATGAATCTACAAAACTAGTTAGATCTACATCATATATCACATATAAAAATTGATCTAACTTAAAAATATATTTTGCATACATCTCATGTATTATATCATGCATGTTTTCAGATCTAAATTATCTCATAAACATCTAAAAAAAAATTTAAATTTGATCATATCAAATTAAATTTATTCAAGATAATTTTGTAGATCTATTCTACAACTAGGCTAAATATGTATCAATCATATCTCATATGAATAAAGTTAAATAAATTTATTTTTTATTTTTTAGATTTAATTATAATATTTATAATATCAAAAAATAGTAATTAAATAGATCTAAAAATTATAATTAATTAAATTAAAATTATGATCATATTAGACTATACATAAAATAATTCTATTCTTAGTCTAATCATGCATCTCATAAATCTTAGATCTAAATTATTTAATTTTAATTTTTTTATTTTAGATCTAATCATATCTCATGTGATATTTGAAATCATCTAATTATTAGATCAAAAATATATTAAAATTAGATCTAATAAATTTTGGAAATCTGGCTCTGATACCAGTTGAAGGAAAAAATCTTGTTTCCCGGGTCAGGTTCGTTCAAATCTGATCGGATCAAGAAAAATATTTCAAAAAAATTTTTTCTTAGATCTAAATCAGATTTGAGACTCTTTAGATCTAATCTTATTAATTTGATAAAATAAAATTAAATTAAATTAAATCTAATTTAATCATACCTTTGTTATGGGTAATCTTATTATCCTGTGATAATCCCAATGTTTGTCTGAGGTTCTGGATGTAGCCACGCAAGCGCCTGGCCTCTATTTGTATCCACTCGAATAGAATCTAAAGATCTTCTTCTTCTTAATCTATCCTTCAAAAATTAGATCTGGATCTAATCTTGAAGATCTTCAAAATGGCTTTTGAAGATCAGCCATTGTCTCTTGCAGCAGTGCTGCCTTCTTTCTTTCTTGTCGCCTTCTCTTGCTCAGATTGCACCAAACTCAAGCCCAAAAACTCTTGGACATAGATAGGAGAGAGAGGACCTGAAGGTGGCATGGAGAGGAAGGGAGAGAAGCCTTATGGCATGGGCAAAGGATAGAAACTCATTCTTCTAGGCGCAGACAGGGTTTATATAGATCCTGTTGTGCCATGCAATGCTACATCATCCCGGCCAATCATGGCTCTTTGTGCAATCAGATCTAAATCTGATTGATGGGATGACATCATCTGATCCAATCAGATTAGAGTCCCTCATAAACCTCCTTAGGTGGTGCCAAGACTGGTCAAAGAGGACTCTTTGGCACCACCCAAGTTGAAACCATGAAGCAACCTGGAGTTCCATCAGTATGGGACTCCAGGTGTGATCCTCATGAGGCGCACGCCTCTCTAGGAATGAATCCCCTCCCTTTCTACTTTTTAGTAAGGGGACAAAGCTCCTTGTTCTCTTCTATGGGTGCATGACACATGGGCAGATGTCTAAGTATCAAAGGTCAATATTTGACCAAAGTCAAAAGACAAGATTTAGTAGGTGACGAAAAATGTTGGTGTTATCTCAAATTTATCTCATAAATTAAGATAACCATTTTTTGACTTGGACAAGCTCCAATCAAATTAAGTAAAGGTTTTTAAGTGAGCTCAAACACATTTGGCTCAGTCGAGACAAGCTTTAATGATTGTTGAAGGAGAACATTATGCCCAATTATGTGCTAGCATGATTTTCTTGAACCTATTTGAATCTTATTCAAAATAATTAAACTGAGTTAGTCCAATTGATGATATCCAAATCCAAATCCTTGTTTGTATGATCCTGTTAGGTTCAGTTTCGTATGATAATGGGATACATCGTGATCTCTATCATCGACATCATCGAAATACCTTTCGATGGATCAAAATTTGTTTGATTCAGACAACTAGTATGATCGATCATCCAAATCATTCTAATTGCTCTCAAAATCCACCAATGACACCTAGCAGTATATGGTGGCAATCCATCAGAATTGAAAATGAACCTCTTGGTGCAGTTACCTATGTGATTAAGTTCCTCTATCTTGAGCTCCGATCGGATTAGGATTAAGGTGATCTCGTCAAACCCTAATTTTCATCATATGAATTAATCATTTGATTTAAGTCTAATGTAAAAACTCTAATAGAAACTCTTTCTATTATTTCACTCTGTCATGGCCATGGACTTATGGACTTGATTCTCATGATTATCATAAGACTGCTCTTCATCTATCGAGGTAGATAGATCTCCTATTAGTGCAATCTAATTTCTATAATGAACATGCTATAGCCAACATACACCTTAGGATTTTGAATGGCTAGGAGATCGAGTTATGGTGTAGTCAAACTATAATATACTCAAGATGAACTATCGATGCACCTCAAGTCAAAGAATCAGACACAACACTACAGCTTCGAGCCAGTCATCGACGAGAAGGTAGACTTCCTCATGACTGCTCGAGGTGGTCACGCTCAGTACCTTCATTCTCTAACGAGTATCTGTACTCTCATTTTGGTATCTCTACACCATAGACTCAAGAGTCATCTATCTTAAAGAAGCGATCATACACCAACCTTCTGGATCAATCACCATCCTCATGATGATCCTATGGTCGAGAGCATTTTATGAGTTAATAATGAAAATTCATGTCTTAAATTTTCAACTCTTGAAAATATGAACCATCATTACCATTAACTCAAGGGATGTATCACAGATACTTTCAAATACATATTATGATAGAAAATAATCTATTTTATTATTTATAGTGAAAATTATAATTTTGCCTTTAGATATGTATTACAATTGTCAGCCAATTCTGACTTTTAGGTCACACATATCTAGCAAGGAGTCCATCTGAAGGAAAAATTTGGGAGGAGTTCAACTATTGGAGGAGTCCGACTGAAAGAAAAGTTCGATAGGAGTTTGACTATTGGAGGAGTTCAATTGGGAGAGGAGTCTGGCTGAAGGAGAAGTTCGAGAGGAGTTCAACTACTGGAGGAGTTCAGGTGAAGAAGAAGTCTGAAAAAAGTTCGATCGTTAGAGGAGTCCGATTGAAGAAAAAATTTGATAGAAGTTTGACTGTTGGAGGAGTCCAACTGGGAGAGGAGTTTGGCTGAAGGACAAGTTCGAAAGGAGTTCAACTGTTGGAGGAGTCCGACTGAAGGAGAAGTCTAGAAGGAGTTCGATCGTTGGAGGAGTCCGACTGAAGGAGAAGCTCGGAAGGAGTTCAACTATTGGAGGAGTCTTGCTGAAGGAGAAGTCTGGAAGGAGTTCGATCGTTAGAGTTCGATTGAAGGGGAAGCCCGGAAGAAGTTTAACTATTGGAGGAGTCTGGTTGAAGGAGAAGTTCGAGAGGAGTTCAACTATTGAAAGAGTCTGGCTGGGGGAGGAGTCTGGCTAAAGAAGTTTGGAAGGAGTTCAACTGTTGGAGGAGTCCGATTGAAGGAGAAGTTTGAAAGGAGTTCAACTATTAGAGGAGTCCGATTGGGGGAGGAGTCTGGCTGAAGGAGAAGTTTGGAAGGAGTTCAACTATTGGAGGAGTCTGGCTGGGGGAGGAGTCTGACTGAAGAAGAAGTTCGAAAAGAGTTCAGCTATTGGAGGAGTCTGACTGGGGGAGGAATTTGGCTGAAGGAGAAGTTTGGTAGGAGTTCGACTATTGGAGGAGTCTGAGATTTAACCATGGAGGCTGCTCCTAGGTGGGATCCTTTCGAGATCAAGCATCCAGCCAAACTTCGATAGGAGCGGATTTATCCCTAACAATTATTAATACCATCTCTAGAGAACTTCAGTAAGAGGAGGTCAGCTGATCTGAGGGATCGATAAAGAGGCAGAGAACTGACGAGCCCCTAACTTTCACTGAAGTAGATGCATAGGGAGTTCAGTTCCCGCATAAAGACATGGTTGTAATTGCTTTAAATATTGTAGACTATAATGTATGGCGTATCCTTGTTGATAATGAAAGTTCGGCCGATGTCTTATTTTATGATGCTTTCTCTAAAATATCTATATCTAATAGCTGGCTTGAACCAATGAACTCCCCATTGGTAAGCTTCATTGGTGATGCGGTACCAGTTGAAGGCGTAATATCTTTGGTTGTGGCTACAATACAATATCTGAGATAGTTCAGGGCATAGGTGGACTTCCTAGTAATAAAAGCTCCATCGGCTTACAATATAATTCTCGGCCGATCTGGTCTAAACGCACTTCGAGCAGTGGTGTCGACCTACTATTTGAAAATGAAGTTTCCAACAAGCTATGGGATTGGAGAAATCAAAGGAGATCAAGCTCTGGCAAGACATTGCTATTCAATTGCCTTGTAGAGGGGTGAGTAGTCAGATCCTTGTTCGATTGATGGGTTGGATGTCCGCAATGATCTAACTGAAGAGTGGGGTGAGCCCATGGAAGACCTTGTTTCCATCCCACTGAATGATGTGATGTAGAGCACATGGTACAGATCAGCTCCAACCTAGTGAAAGAGGTACGAGAGCAACTTATCGAATTTCTATGGAGCAATGCAGATATTTTTGCTTGGGTCCCCGACGACATGCCTAGAATAGATGCTGAAGTCATGGAACATTGTCTGACTGTTGATCCCAAACATTGGCCAGTGAAAGAGAAGATGCGCAGCCATGCCCCAAAAAGATAGAAAGTAATTGCAGAGAAAGTTAACAAGCTCCTCAAGGCCAGATTCATCGAGAAGTCAACTATCCGAACTGAAACTCCAACATCGTGCTCATCAAAAAGGCGAACGACAAATGAAGAATGTGCATAGACTTCAAAAAGCTGAACAAAGCCTATCCAAAAGATAGCTACCCCCTATCTAGGATTGATCAGTTGGTGGATGTGACCTTAAGCCACGAGCCCCTCACTTTTATAGATGCCTTTTTTGGCTATAACCAAGTCCAGATGGCACCAGAGGATGAGGAGAAAACTGCTTTTATTACTGACCGTGGTCTTTACCGTTACAGGGTTATACCTTTTAGACTCAAAAATGCAAAAGCAACATACCAACACCTGGTCAATAAAATCTTCAAGGAGCAGATCGACCACAACATGGAGGTATATGTAGATGATATGCTTGTTAAGAGCTGAGCTTCAATAAATCATATTATCGATCTTGAAGAGATCTTCAGCACGCTTAGAAGGTACAAGATGAAGCTGAATACAACCAAGTGCACTTTCGGCATGACTTTGAGGAAGTTTTTGGGATTCATGATGTCGAAACATGAAATTGAAGCAAATTCAGAGAAGATTTGGATCATTCAAGAGATGACTGCTCCAAAATCAATCAAAGAAGTTCAGTACCTGACTGGAAAGGTGGCAGCCCTGAATCGCTTTATCTCGAGGTCGATTGAGCGATGCATGCCCTTCTTTCAAGTCCTAAAATAGCCAAAAAATTTCTACTAGACCACTAAATGTCAACAAGCCTTTAAAGAGCTCAAAGACTACCTCTATTCATCTTCTCTATTAGCAAAGCCCGAATTTGAAGAGGGATTAGTTTTATACCTGGCGATCTCCCTAGCGGCCCTTGCAGCAATTCTAGTCAAAAAAGAGGTGAAAGTACAAAGGCCAATCTACTACATAAGCTAAGTCTTGAGGGATACCGAGATCAGGTATACTAAGTTAGAAAAACTAACTTTTGCCCTACTAGTTACAGCCTAGAGACTTCGATCATACTTCCAAGGGCACACCATAACCCTCCTCACTGATCAACCAATCAAGACAGTTCTTCATCGAATGGATGTCTCCGGAAGAATAGCGAAATGGACAATTGAGCTAACCAAATTCGACATCAACTATCATCCTCGTCTATCGATTAAAGCCCAAATTTTGATAGATTTTATAGTTGAATGCACTATTCTGGATGAAGCAGAGCTAGAAAAGAATGAAGTCAATGTTTTCTGGTTACAACCAAGTTCCTCTGAGGAAAGAGTCAATCTCTCCGAAGATTTCTGGGCCCTATATGTAGACGGCTCATCCAATGCTTCTGGGGTAGGCATAGGGCTGATCTTGGTTAATCTAGAAGAAGTCATCATCGAGTATGCACTACACTTCGAATTTTGTACTACAAATAATGGGGTCAAGTATGAAGCTTTGATTGCAGGGTTAAGAATCATCGAAGAACTGAAAGCAGATCGACTCCAAGTCTATAGTGATTTTCAATTAATGGTCGGATAAGTTAATGGCAATTATGAGGCTCGAGAAGAAAGCATGATAAAATATCTCGAGAAAGTGAAGAGCTTGACTTCGACCTTCAATAGTTTTGATATCAAGCAGATCCCAAGAGTGAAAAATACTAGGGCCGACCTTCTCCCAAAGTTGGCCACATTGGCCCCGACTGAGCTACCTAAGAAAGTCTTCTTTGAAGTTCTGAAACACCCAAGTTTGGAAGAACAACAATCTATAATGCAGATCAATCATGAGCCATGTTGGATTGACCCATTAGTTGCTTATCTTAAAGATGGAGCTCTTCCTCATGATCCAAAAGGAGCTCAAAAACTCAAAAATCAAGCCTCTCGATATGTTCTGTATGAAGGCAAGCTGTATAAAAGGTCATATTCCTGACCACTCTTGAGATGTCTCAGACCTTCAGAAGCTGACTTTGCATTATGGGAAGTATTATCGTCTACAACGTTTCAGGAATCACCTAGCTCTGATACCAAATTATAGACCCATGATATCGCTCAAACGTCAATCATCCTTGACATCACAAGCATCGATATCTTATTATGGAAGCTCCTAATCTTTAGCATGGATCTGATGAAATCTGTGACGTTCTCTATGGGCAGCAAACCACCGATCCTCCATCTAAATCTATGATGGGGCGCCTCCCTCCTTGGGCTTGAGGGAGATGCCCTCTTCTCTAGGGCTTCTTCAAGAACCCTAGGGCAGCAACTCTAGAGAGAAGAGAAGAAGAGAGTTGAGAAAGAAAAGGTCTGTATTGATTTCAGTCTTGAAAACTCTAATACAACCTATGTATTTATACATAGCCATTAGGCCTGACCAAAAACTCTCTGGCTAAGCCAATACATGAAAGCACTCATCGAGCCCATGTACACCCATATCTCACATGCTCTCGATCTCTAGATCTAGACCTGACCCATACATGAATTAGCCACCTTAAGACCTCTCAAATTAGGCTTTAAGATCCCTAGGATCAACCCAGATCCTAGCTCAAAATATACCCTTGCATAACTCTGCCCATGCACTGAGCCAGCTTAGTCTCAGCACTGAGCCTTCTTCACGTCCATTTATTCTAACTCCATGTCATGCTGTGAAAAGGTTGAAAAGGACATTATCATCTGAATTTGAGATGAAAGATTTGGATCCAGCTGAGAAAATTCTTGGAATGGAGATTTATAAAGATAGGTGCAAAGGAGTGCTCCATTTATCATAAGAGAAGTATATCCAGAAGGTTCTGGAGAGGTTTGGGATGGAGAAGGCCAAACCTATAGAGATGCCATTATCAAGCCATATATCTCTCACCAAATTATGGTGCCTCCAGTCAGAAGAGGAGAGAGAGTACATGGAATGAGTTTCTTATGCAAATGCTGTAGGCAGTGTCATGTACACTATGGTGTGTTGTAGATTAGATATAGCACATGCTGTGAGCATGGTTAGTAGATACATGGCTAACCCTGGGAAGGAATACTAGAAAGCATTAAAATAGATATTGAGATATCTACATGGAACAAGGGATTATGGTTTGGTGTTTGGTGGGCAGCCGGGAGGATTTGGAGAACAATCTATGAAGATGTGTGAAGGTTTAGGTCCTCTAGAAGGATTTATTGATGCAAATTATGCTGGTGATCTTGATACAAGGAGGTCTACTACTAGATACCTCTTCTGCGTATATGGTGGATTGGTGTCTTAGAGATCAACCCTTCAGCCTCTACCATAGAGGCTGAGTACATTGGGATAACGGAGGCTGTAAAAGAAGCCCTTTGGCTTAGGAGGCTGATTAATGAGTTAGAGGTGGAGCATAGCAAGGTTACACTATTCAATGATAGTCAGAGTGCTCTATTGTTGGCACAGAACCCAGTCTATCATGTGTGCATAAAGCATATAGACGTGAGGTACCATAGAATCAAAGAGCTAGTGGAGGAAGGTGAAGTGGAACTGATGAAGATCCATACCAAGAAGAATCAATCTGATGCACTCATGAAGGTACTCCCCAGAGACAGCTTTTTGAGATGTGTGGCATGGATGGATCTATTGAGAAGAGATGAGTTCACAAGGACTTGGAAGCACCAAGGTGGAGAATGTGAGCCCAGAATTGGCACTCCCAAGTCTTGAAAACATGAGAAGATAGATCATGGAAAGATAAAAGCAAACCAAAAAAAAAAATCAGTCTCAATAGTAAAGTTCAGAAACTGGGCCGGCTCACTCTAAGACTGAGCTGGCTCAGTTAGAAACTGGGTCGACTCAGTCCAGGACTGGGTCGGCTAGGTCTCAGAGAAAAATTCAGATAGAAAGCAGCATTTTTGGATAGTTGATATGGTACACAACTGGGTCGACTAAGTATGGGACTGAGCCGACCCAGTCGCAGGTTAACCAGCTCAGTCTAAAATTGGGTCCGCTCAGTTTTCGCAGGTTATTATTTTGTATACGTTGGTTATTTAGGTTTGGAGAGTTTTTCTATGATCTTGGACTTGACCTTTTATAAAGAATATATACTAGAAACAGGTCAAGATTGTTAGAGTGCTAAAATATACTGAATAAAAGCTCTTTTCTTTCAGAAATCTCTTCTTCTCTTCTTCTCTACTTCTTGATTTATTTGATCATTCTTTCATAGAGATCTCTAAGAAGTACTTCCTTATTGCTTGGCTAATCACCAGCGGCGATGCCAATTCATGTGGAAAGAGCACATATTCTCAATAGGAAGTGCATTAAGGAATCTACAGAAGTCATGTGGGGGCCAGATCCTTATCACATAGACTACTTCGGTGGGGTTACTATTGACCAATCTTGTACCATAATTCTATAGAGTATGTCAAAAAATGTGACTGTTGTCAGAGAAATACAACATTCAAAGGCAGCCAACTTCTAAAATCATGCCCCTGAGCGCCCCATAGTCGTTTGCTCGGTGGGGGATGGACATACTCGGACCTTTTTTCATGATGCCTAGACAGTGCAAGTTTTTCTTGGTGGCAATAGATTATTTTACAAAGTTGATCGAGACTGAATCTCTGGCAAAAATTATTGAAGCAAAAGTGTAGGACTTCATCTAGAAGTCAATCATTTGCAGATTTGGCTTGCCTCAAATCCTCATAATAAATAATGGATGGTAGTTTGTCGGAGCAAGATTTGTCAAATTCTATGAAGATTTGAACATCTTCCATAATTTTACATTGGTAACCCATCCACAGGAAAATGACGAAATCGAAGTAACAAACAGAATTCTGCTATAAGATATCAAAGCAAGACTTAAAAGTGCAAAAGGGACTTGGGTGGATGAACTCTATCATGTGCTCTAGGCATACCGAACTATCCAAAGATTGCCAACTAAGGAGATCTCATTTACCTTAGCTTTTAGAAAAAAAGCGGTCACCCCAATAGAACTCAAACTCCTATCAGCATGAGTCATGGCATTCAATGAGCAGCATAACTCACAGGACCTCAAGACTAACCTCGACTTGTTGGAGCAAAAAAGGAAAAAAGCTCAAGTTCGGAAGGCAGCCTATAAGTAAAAAGTGGCCCGTTACTATAACTTTAAAGTCAAAGGCAAAATATTCAAAGTGAAAGACTTAGTACTTCGACGAGCAGCTATTTCATAATCTCAGAATCAAGAAAAGCTCGCTCCAAATTAGGAAGGCCCATATGAAGTAGAGGAGATCATCCAGTCCGAAACTTATTGCTTGAAGGAGCTTGGAGGAGCAACACTCCCGTGGCCTTGAAATTCAAAAAATCTAAGAATGTACTACTAGTAATTTGCCTTCAATAAAGCTTTTCTATTTCAATATTATTGTTTCTTGTTGCAAAAATTATGTGATGATAGAAAATAACCTCCTAAAATAATCAAAAATGGTCCTGCTAGGAATAGGAGGAGAACCTCATCCCAACTTAAGCAAGCTGAAGGCCTCGTTAGTCTAAGACGAGATGAGGAGAGAAGCCCTTTCAACGGTCCTTATGTGCCCCTATAGCCTTATTAGGAATAGGAGGAGAACCTCATCCTAACTTGAGCAACTTGAAGACCTTGTTAGTTTAAGATGAGATGAGGAAAGAGGCCCTTTCAATGGTCCTTATGTGCCCCTACAACCCTATTAGGAATAGGAGGAGAACCTCATCCTAACTTAAGCAAGCTGAAGACCTCGTTAGTCTAAAATGAGATGAGGAAAGATGTTAGATATATGTGCCCTAGAAGCCAAAATTGGCTAACACTTGTAATACACTTCTAGGGGTAACATTATAATTTTAACTAATATCAATAAAATGGGTTATTTTCTATCACATATGTGTACTTAGTATCTATGATGCATCCTTTGAGTTAATGGTAATGATAATTCATATTTTCAAGAGTTGAAAATTTAACACATGAATAATCATTATTAACTCATAAAATGCTTCCGACCATAGGATCATCACGAGGATGGTGATTGATTTGGAAGGTTGGTGTACAATCGCTTCTCTTTAGTAGATGAGTCTTGAGTCTACGGTGTGGAGACACCGGAGCGAGAGTATAGGTACTCGTTAGAGAACGAGGGCACTGAGCGTGACCACCTCGAGTAGTCATTAGGAAGTCTACCTTCTCGTCAATGACTGACTCGATGCTGCAGTAGTGTGTCTGGTTCTTTGACCTGAGGTGCATCGGCAGTTCACCTTGAGGGTGTTATAGTTTGACTACACCATTACTCGGTCTCCTAGCCATATGGAACCCTGAGGTGTATGTTGGCTATAGCATGTTCATTGTAGGAACTGGATTGCATCAAGATGGAATCTATCTACCTCGGTGGTAGAGGAGCAGCCCTATGATGATCATGAGAATCAAGTCCAGAAGTCCATGGCCATGGTAGAGTGAAATAATAGAAAGAGTTTCTATTTAGATTTTCACATTGGACTCGAATCGAATGATTACATCATATGACAGAGACTAGGGTTTGACGAGTTCACCTTAACCCTAATCTGATCGGGGCTCAAGATAGAAGAACTTAATCACACAGGTAGCTGCACCAAGAGGTTCGCATTCAGCTCTGATGGGTTGCCACCATATACTGCTAGGTGTCACTGGTGGATTTTGGGAGCAATTAGAATGATTTAGATGATCGATCATTCTAGCTGTTCGAATCAGAAGAGTTCTGATCCATCGAAAGGAGTTTCGATGATGTCGATGATAGAGATCATGACATATCCCATTACCATACAGAACTGAACCTAACTGGGTCACACAAACAAGGGTTTGAATCTGGTGATCATCAATTGAACTGATCTAGTTCAATTGATCTGAATGAGATTCAATTAGGTTCAAGGAAAATCGTGCTAGCACTCGATTGAACCTAACGTTCTTCTTTTACTATCATAAATAAGTTGTCCTGACTGAGCCAAAGGAGTTTGTGCTCAATCAGAGGCCTTCATATGGTCTGACTGGAGGTTGTCCAAGTCAGAAAAGGTTGTCTTATTTTGTAAGACATTACCTGCCATTTTTGGTCACCTGCCATTTCTTGTTCTTTGACTTTGGTCAAAAGTCTACCTTTGACTGGTCAAAACGTTGACCATTGACACTTTGACTTTTGACCACATGTGTCATGCACCTATTGGAGAGCTGGTGGGGGCCTGTCCCCCTGCCAGAACCTGGCAAGGAGGAGGGCGCACGCCACCCTTGGCGTGTGCCCAAGTTGGAGGTGCCCAGGAGTCCCTGTTGGACAGGGACTCCATCTCCTTTTTGGATTCCGATTAGAGTTCTCCTAAGAACCAACTTTGACTAGTCTTAGGCACCCTCTAAGGAGGAATCCAGGGGACTCTATTCCCACCAATCAGATTTAGATCTGATTTCACAAAGAGTTATGATTGGTTGGGAAGAAGAGGAGTTGGATCACAGACAGTCTATAAATAAGACCCTGCGCCCAACTCAAAAAAAAGATTGAAAATAGAAATCCAATGCCCCAAGGCTGCCTCTCCCCTCTTCCTCCATACCAAACCCACCTTCTCTCTATCCTCTCCATGTCCAAAAGAGTTTTGGACCTTGGTTGGTGCAATCAGATGAGAGAAAGGCGACTGAAAGCTAGAAGGCTGCGCTGCTGCAAAGGACAACTGCTGATCTTCAAAAGAAGTTTTGAAGATCCTCCAGATCAGATCCAGATCTAATTTTTGGAGATGTGATAGAGAAGAAGAGGATCTTCAGATCTAGCCTGAGTGGATACCGGTAGAGGCCAGGCACTTGCGTGGCTAGATCCAGAACCTTCCGCTGCTTACAGGATCATCAACAGGGTAATAGGATTACCCAATCAAGGTAAATTAAATTTGATTTAATTTATCTAATTTTATTTTAATTATTAAAATAATAAGAATTAGATCTAAAATATTTTAGATCTGATTTAGATCAAAAAAAAAAATTTTTGAAATATATCTCTTGATCTGATCAGATCTGAACGAACCTGGTCCGGAAATCAGGATTTTCCTTCAACTGGTATCAGAGCCAAGGTTCTAAAAGTATTTAGATCTAATTTTAAATTTATTTTAATTAAAAAATAAGTGATTTTAGATGTCACATGAGATGTGATCAGATCTGAAATTAGAAAAAATTAAAATTAAATGATTTGGATCTAAGATTAGAAAATATGCATGACTAGTTCTAAAATAGAATAGTTCTATAGAATAGTCTTGCATGTTTTTTAATTTAATTTGATTAAATCATATTTTAGATCTATTTATTTACTATTTTTTGATATTATAAGTATTATAATAACATCTAAAAAATAGCAAATAAAAATTATTTAATTTTAAACATCATATGAGATATGATTGATGCATGTCTAGACTAGTTGTAGAATAGTTCTACATAATTGTCTAGATTAGAATTTATTTTGATTAGATCAATTTAAATCTAATTTTTTAGATTATTATGAGATAATTTAGATCTGAAAATATGCATGATTCGATACATGAGATGTATGCAAAATATGCCATGATTAGATCTAATTTGTATATGAGATATATGATATAGATCTAAAACTATTTTGTAGTATTGCATGTTCCTGATTAAGGCGTTCCTCTTGGCCGTCCGGTCATAAGAATGAAGAAGGGTTTAAAGGCCCTCTCCTTCCCATTCGATGGGGTGTTCTTATGATGTGTAGGGGTGCTGCGTGTTCGTCCTTAATCAGAAACCCAAAACTTACTTTCTGCAAAACCCTAGATCCTGAAACCCTAGGATTTATTGTGCATATTTTGTTTATGAACCCTACTTAATTAAAGAATTAAGATTATGGAATATTAATTAGGTCTAAAATTGAGAATTTTAGATCTAAGACATATTCATAATACTGGGTTCGGGCTTGGGTAGCTCAATTAGGTCTAAGCGGTTGATCAAACCGAATCAAGAGTTGGTTAGATGGGATCAACAATGCTTAAATTGACCAGCCTAATAGGATTAAGTCTGGGTCAAGATCGAGTCACGATCAAGCAAGACCTAATTAGGCTCAGAGGTTAGAGTCTGGATTGTAGGCTAACCCAATTGGTTCTGACTCAACAATTTGGTGTCTAAGGTAAGTTTGGCACATACGACCGACTGGTTTTTAATTGGAAGCTACTCGACCTGAATGCGTTCTTGTACGAGTTAATGGCATATTCCTTCCACCGGTCTCACTTACCTGGCCATATCTGTTGACACAGTTCTGATCTGAGGTGGTCAATAATCCGAGCTAACCCATGCCACTAGGTTAGTCATAATTGTTATGACTAATGACAAGTCTAGTTTAATGAGACCTGAATCAATTCTCCCTAAGAAAAGATTAAGTCTGAGGTCTTCCACCATTGTAGATGTGCGGGCCCTTCCCGGGGTTGATTGTTCTCGGCTGGATACAGTGGCTCAGTTGCACCGGGAAGATGCAACCATGTCTATTAGGCATTGGATGCTATGGGCTGGAGGATGAGTTGGGCTCAATATTTCGGATACGGTGAGAGACTCAATTAGGAACCCAGTCTATGCAAATGGTGGGTCTGACTTAACTAAGGAGTGGATCAATATTTCGGATACGGTGAGATTCATGAATTAGAGACCAAGTTTGGGTGCACCATGATTAGAGAATCATTGAACAAGAGTTGTTCACTCATTGGCTAACCCATCACCAATAACTGTTAGGTGAGGTGATGAGTCAGTTGGTGAGACCGCACCACCCACTAGAAATCATTAATCATGGAGATTTTTCGCATCTCTACAGAGGGAGTGTAGGGATCCGAGAAAATAGTGGGAGCTAATTTGTTTAAAAATAAAAATAAAATCCCTAAATAAATTGGTCAAGTCAATAATTACAGTATCTAACTAGAATCTTTGACTCTCTACAGGAAAAATGTCTGCGTCCAACCCATTGGCACGTATCCTGGACACACATAGACTGACTGGACCCAATTATAAAGATTGGCTCAGGAACTACAAAATTATTTTGGGTTTCGAGAAGTTAACCCATGTATTGGACCAGGACCCTCCCACCTTACCAGCCCGTCCATCCACTGAACAGAGAGCGTCTCTGGAAAAATGGATAGACGAAGATAATAAGGCCAGATATTACATGTTGGGCTCGATGTCTGATGAGCTCCAGCGCCAACATGAAGATATCGGGACTGCTCGCCAAATGTTGGCTCACCTGCAGGAGATGTTTGGTGAACAGAGTCGCGCAGCCAAATATCAAGTCACGAAATGACTTTTTAAGGCTAAGATGCGTGATGGGCAGTCAGTCCAAGATCACTGTCTGACATGATGATCAAGGACATGGAAGAGCTTGAGAAGCTCGGTGTGAAGTTAGACTTGGATCTGCAGAATGATATTATTCTGCAATCCTTGACTGATGCATATGGGCAATTCATCATGAATTACCACATGCATAAACTTCAAAATTCCTTGGCCGAATTAATGAATATGCTGGTTACCGCTGAGCTTTCTATGAAAGGTTCTAAAGGCTCAGTTCTTGCTATGGAACGGACTTCTTCCAAAAGAAAGTCTTATGGAAAGAAAAAGAAGTCTGTGAAAAAGCAAAAGGTGGAAGGATCAAAGAAGAAGAAGGCAGAAGCCGAAGAAGAAAGGCCGATGTGGCAAAGGAAAGTATGTTTCCATTGCAACAGCGACGGCCATTGGAAGCGGAACTGCCCTACTTACCTGGCCACCCTGAAGAACAAGAAGGAAGGTCCTTCTGGAGGTATGCTCGTTATTGAGTCTAACCTTACGGATTTCTTCTGCATCCAGTTGGGTGCTTGACTCTGGTTCTAGTGCTCATCTGTGCACTTTCATGCAGGGTCTTGAGGATAGCAGGAGGCTGAGGGATGGAGACATGATCCTACGCATCGGTAATGGAGCAAGAGTTGCTGCAGTAGCCGTGGGAACATACCCTCTTCGATTACCATCTGGTTTAGACTTAGTTTTGAAAGACTGTTATTATGTGCCTGCAGCTAGCAGGAATTTGATTTCTGTTTCATGCTTAGCACAAGAAGGCTATGTGATTACCTTCTTTAAGGACCATTGTAACATTCTTTATGAAAGAAATAAAATTGCAAATGGTTTTCCTTATTAATGGTCTTTATCAGCTACATATTGATGTACCTGTTCTAACTATCGAGCAAAACGTGAATGCCAAACGACCTAGGGATAGTCCAAACGATAGATATCTATGGCACCTGAGATTAGGTCATATAGCAGAAGATAGGATCAACAAATTGGAGAAAAATGGGCTATTGAGTCCATTGACTTTCGAGTCATATCCAACTTGTGAATCTTGTCTTCAAGGCAAAATGACTAAACTCCCTTTTGTTGGACATGGGGAGAGGGCCACAGATCTCCTTGCCCTAGTACATACTGATGTGTGCGGCCCATTTGATGTGCCGGCTAGAGGCAATTTTGTCTACTTCATTACCTTTACCGATGATCTGTCTAGGTATGGGTATGTGTATCTTATGAGACACAAGTCTGAAGCTTTTGAAAAGTTCAAAGAATTCAGACATGAAGTAGAAAAACAAACTGAAAAAAACCCATTAAGGTTCTTCGATCAGATCGAGGAGGTGAATACCTTAGCCGGGAATTCCTAGACTATCTCAAGGAAAATGGCATAGTCTCTCAATGGACTCCACCAGGAACACCTCAACTCAACGGGGTTTCAGAATGGAGAAATCGGACTCTATTGGATATGGTTCGATCCATGATGAGCTTTCACAGACCTTCCTGATTTTCTTTGGGGACATTCATTGTTAACTTCAATTTATCTACTGAATAGGGTTCCCTCTAAAACCGTTCCTACCACACCGTATGAGATATGGCACGGTAAGAAACCAAGTCTGAGTCATCTCAGAATTTGGGGTTGTCCGGCTCATGTCAAAAGACAACAAGCGGACAAGTTAGAGTTTAGGTCCTTTAGAGCTCGATTCATAGGATATCCTAAAGAGTCATTAGGATACTATTTCTACATTCCAGAAGACCACAATGTGATTGTGAGTCGACATGCCATCTTTCTTGAAAAATAGTTTATTCAAGATAGCGGCATTGGAGAAAGCAAATTAAGCTTGATGAGAAAGTCTCATCAAAGAAAGATACTTAATTATTTCAGAAATGTTCCTCATAAAATGGTGATGACCGAATCAGATCGAGAGAAATCGATGCAGTCAGAAATTGACTCGATGACTCAAAGATCAAGGTAGATGTAAAGACCGAGACATTCAAGGCTAGACTAGTGGCAAAAGGTTATAGTCAACGCGAAGGCATTGACTATCAGGATACCTTTTTCCCCAGTGGCTATGCTAAAATCCATCCGCACATTGCTTGCCGTTGCAGCCTATTTCGATTATGAAATATGGCAAATGGACGTGAAAACGGCATTCCTTAAATGGATATCTTGAGGAAGATATCTATATGGAACAGCCGCTAGGTTTCACATCCAGTGATACTGATCACAAGGTTTGCAAGCTGCAAAGGTCCATATATGGACTTAAGCAAGCATCTCGGAGCTGGAACACTCGTTTCAATGATGTGATCAAAAAGTTTGGTTTCATCAAAAATGAAGAGGAACCATGTGTTTTCAAAAAGGGTCAGTGGGAGCGCTGTTGTCTTCCTCGTATTGTACGTGGATGACATCCTCCTTATTGGGAATGATATTCCCATGTTGACATCAGTCAAATATGGTTGTCCAAGGAATTCTCCATGAAAGACCTAGGTGAAGCATCCTTTATTCTAGGAATTAAGGTCTATAGGGATAGACCGAATAGGATGCTAGGACTTTCACAGAAGATGTACATAGAGGAAGTACTAAAGAGGTTTAGTATGGAAAACTCTAAGAGGGGATTAATACCCTTCAGACATGGTATTCATCTTTCCAAGAAGATGTGCCCCTAGCACACCTGAGGAAATAGAACGCATGAGCAAGATCCCTTATGCTTCTGCAATAGGGAGCCTCATGTATGCCATGCTATGTACACGACCTGATATAGCCCATGCTGTGAGTGTCACAAGCAGATATCAGTCAAATCCAGGTGAAGAACACTGGACTTCTGTGAAATGTATCCTTAAGTACTTGAGAAGAACTAAGGATATGATGTTGGTCTTTGGTAATGGAGAACTCCAAGTCCAGGGATACACAGACTCGGATTTCATGTCCGATATAGATGATCGAAAGTCGACATCTGGAAGTCTGTTTGTGTGCAATGGTGGTGCTGTCAGCTGGAAGAGTTCCAAGCAAACTGTGATAGCAGATTCCACCATGGAAGCAGAATATATCGCTGCATCAGAGGCTGCAAAGGAAGCATTCTGGTACAAGAAGTTTGCTGCAGAAATTGGAGTAATGCCATCAGATGCCATTCCTCTATACTGCGACAACAATGGCGCCATAGCCCTTGCTAAGGAGCCGAGGTCTCACCAGAAATCCAAGCACATTGAGCGGCGATACCACCTCATCCGCGATTACCTCGAGAAGGGTTACGTCGAGGTCAAGAGAGTCAACTCCACAGATAATGTGGCAGACCCGCTTACAAAGCCGTTGGGCCAGCAGAAGATCGAAGCCCACCTTGAGAAGATGGGACTTAGACTTGTAGCCAATTGGCTTTAGGACAAGTGGAAGATTGTTAGATATATGTGCCCTAGAAGCCAGAATTGGCTGACACTTGTAATACACTTCTAGGGGCAAAATTATAATTTTGACTAAAATTAATAAAATGGGTTATTTTCTATCACATATGTGTATTTAGTGTCTGTGATACATCCTTTGAGTTAATGGTAATGATAATTCATATTTTCAAGAGTTGAAAATTTAAGACATGAATAATCATTATTAACTCATAAAAATGCTCCCGACCATAGGATCATCACGAGGATGGTGATTGATCCGGAAGGTTGGTGTACAATCGCTTCTCTTTAGTAGATGAGTCTTGAGTCTATGGTGTGGAGACACCGGAGCGAGAGTACAGGTACTCGTTAGAGAATGAGGGCACTGAGCGTGACCACCTCGAGTAGTCATTAGGGAAGTCTACCTTCTCGTCAATGACTGACTCGATGCTGCAGTAGTGTGTCTGGTTCTTTGACCTGAGGTGCATCGGCAGTTCACCTTGAGGGTGTTATAGTTTGACTACACCATTACTCGGTCTCCTAGCCATATGGAACCCTGAGGTGTATGTTGGCTATAGCATGTTCATTGTAGGAACTGGATTGCATCAAGATGGAATCTATCTACCTCGGTGGTAGAGGAGCAGCCCTATGATGATCATGAGAATCAAGTCCAGAAGCCCATGGCCATGGCAGAGTGAAATAATAGAAAGAGTTTCTATTTAGATTTTCACATTGGACTCGAATCGAATGATTACATCATATGACAGAGACTAGGGTTTGACGAGTTCACCTTAACCCTAATCTGATCGGGGCTCAAGATAGAAGAACTTAATCACACAGGTAGCTGCACCAAGAGGTTCGCATTCAGCTCTGATGGGTTGCCACCATATACTGCTAGGTGTCACTGGTGGATTTTGGGAGCAATTAGAATGATTTAGATGATCGATCATTCTAGCTGTTCGAATCAGAAGAGTTCTGATCCATCGAAAGGAGTTTCGATGATGTCGATGATAGAGATCATGACATATCCCATTACCATACAGAACTGAACCTAACTGGGTCACACAAACAAGGGTTTGAATCTGGTGATCATCAATTGAACTGATCTAGTTCAATTGATCTGAATGAGATTCAATTAGGTTCAAGGAAAATCGTGCTAGCACTCGATTGAACCTAACGTTCTTCTTTTACTATCATAAATAAGTTGTCCTGACTGAGCCAAAGGAGTTTGTGCTCAATCAGAGGCCTTCATATGGTCTGACTGGAGGTTGTCCAAGTCAGAAAAGGTTGTCTTATTTTGTAAGACATTACCTGCCATTTTTGGTCACCTGCCATTTCTTGTTCTTTGACTTTGGTCAAAAGTCTACCTTTGACTGGTCAAACGTTGACCATTGACACTTTGACTTTTGACCACATGTCATGCACCTATTGGAGAGCTGGTGGGGGCCTTGTCCCCCTGCCAGAACCTGGCAAGGAGAGGGCGCACGCCACCCTTGGCGTGTGCCCAAGTTGGAGGCGCCTAGGAGTCCTTGTTGGACAAGGGACTCCATCTCCTTTTTTTGGATTCCAATTAGAGTTCTCCTAAGAACCAACTTTGACTGGTCTTAGGCGCCCTCTAAGGAGGAATCCAGGGGACTCTATTCCCACCAATCAGATTTAGATCTGATTTCACAAAGGGTTGTGATTGGTTGGGAAGAAGAGGAGTTGGATCACAGTTAGTCTATAAATAAGACCCTGCGCCCAACTCAAAAAAAAAGATTGAAAATAGAAATCCCATGCCCCAAGGCTATCTCTCCCCTCTTCCTCCATGCCAAACCCACCTTCTCCCTCTCCTCTCCACATCCAAAAGTATTTTGGATCTTGGTTGGTGCGATTCAGATCAAGAGAAAGGCGACTGAAAGCTAGAAGGCTGCACTGCTGTGCAAAGGACGACTGCTGATCTTCGAAAGGAGTTTTGAAGATCCTCCAGATCAGATCTAGATCTGATTTTTGGAGACGTGATAGAGAAGAAGAGGATCTCCAGATCCAAGCCCGAGTGGATACCGGTAGAGGCCAGGCGCTTGCGTGGCTAGATCCAGAACCTTCCGCTGCAATCAGGATCATCAACAGGGTAATAGGATTACCCAACTTCAAGGTAAATTAAATTTGATTTAATTTATCTAATTTTATTTTAATTATTAAAATAATAAAAATCAGATTTAAAATATCTCAGATCTGATCTTGATCAAAGAAAAAAAATTTTAAAATATATCTCTTGATCTGATTAGATCTGAACGAACCTGGTCCAAAAAATTAGAATTTTTCTTCAAAAGAGGCCTTTCAATGATTATTCCCTACAGTCCTGTAGGACAGGAGGAGAATCTCATCCTAACTTGAGCAAAGCAAAAATCTCATTAACCTAAGACAAGATGAGGAAAGAGGTCCTATCAATGGCCCAACTATGCCCCTACTGCCATGATAAGAATAGGAGGAGAACCTCATCCTAACATGAGAAAGACGAAGATCTTTGGTTACTTAAGATAGGAGGAGAGAATCTTTCAATGGCCATAATGGGAATAGGGGGAAAGCCTCACCTTAATAGAAGTAAAAATCAACCTCATCGAGAATAGGAGAAGAATCTCCGATTATGAAAAGACAGGAGAGAAAACTACTTTTTTGACAATCCTTTCAACGGAAGTCAAAGCAAAAGAGAGAAATGAGAAAATCAACAGGCACCGAATCTAAATAAAACAAAAAGATGATCGAAGAAAATATTCCTTCATTAAAACCAAAGTTCATTACAAAGTGAAGGTCCACGAGACCATGTACAAAAAAAAGAAAAAGAAACAATGACAAAGTCATAAGAAGGCCCGAAACCCTCAGACTTCGGGCTGTCGACCCCTGTCATTACAAGAGACTGCTTTAAGCTAAATATTTCTTCCTCAAGATCCCTCTTCTTCAGTAGACCCTCTACATACATCCTATCAGCTCATCGATAGTTGTCTTCAAATTCTCTCAATTGCCTCCTCAAAACCGTCGAATCCGCCTCCACGTCCTTCACAGCTTGACACTCGTGTACCACTTGGATCTTCAGTTGCTAGAGTTTAGCCTTATCCTTCTTGTACACGACTGAAAGATCATCGAAGGACTCCCTCAAGAAGGCAAGCTGCTCTGACTCTTTATCAACACCGGCATGCTGACTATCGGACAATTGTCTTCGAAGATGAGCCACCTCTTCATTTGCCAATTTGAGCTCATTTTCGAGCCTACTCACCTTCTCCACCCAACCAATCCTATGCCTATCATACCGAGCTTCGACATCATGAAACTGCCTCTGGAGCTCGGACAGTTTCTTCGACCAATTTCAATCGCATTGTGCCTTATTTGAAGACCATGATGAGCTCCCCTCCAACAGTCGGATTGTCTCTCTAGCTGAGTTAAGTTCGACCTTGAGGGAACTGACCTTCACAGTTAACACCCAGGACTTATCACTGGCGCTCTTTCTAAGTTCGGCCAACTCTTTCTTGAAGTTGCCTTTCTTAATGCTGAAGCTCATAAAATCTTTCATTTGTAGTTTTCATAGATAGGTGACCTCAATCGTTGCCTCTGAAGCATTCTTTCTGGATCTCTGAAGTTCATCTTCTATCTTCTTCAACTTTTTCTTTAGGTAATGAATCTCCCTCTTTAAATTTTTGACTATGGGCTTCAGAGGGATACCTTGGAATAATAACTCAGCATTAGTTTGAGATGATGGACCCTGACTACGATCGCTAGAGGGATTCTAAACAACATCCACCACGACACATGTATAAAGAAAAGAAAGTTTATTTTCATTTCTCAAAATGTTTGGTATACATCGAGAGAAAAAGAGAAGAAAAGTACAAATTTATAAAAAGTCTTAGACCTTGATCAATCCAGAGGCAGGCGAGGTCGGTACATCCTTTATGGTGTTGGGCTCGAAATAGACTCGAGAGCTTCAGTTGCAAGTTCGGGAGCACCCGGGATAGGTTCGGCAATAGGGAAAGTGGCGCCAGCATTGGAGGGACCGGCTCCCTCATTGGGTTCATTTGTTAGAAGGTCGAGGTCCACTTCAGGGAAGTTCTTCACGACCTTCCTCATGCAGATCTCGAATCCCTCCAAGAAGGCTTCCTGGGCGAATACGATCTTGATGTCCTCCATTTCTTTGGAGGACTTGAAGGCTTCGACAGCCCTCTCCCTCTCAGTGTCGACCTCCTCTTCAGCCTTCTTCCTTTTATCTTTGGAAAGGGTCAAGGCCACCCTCAACTTTGCAAAAATCTCCTCTTCCCTCCTCAGTGCCTCCCGAAGGTGCTCAACTTCTATAGTTTGAATTTTCGAGGCTACCTTCAAATAGTCGACCTTGGCCTGAACCCTCTAAATCTTTACCTAAACCTCCTGCAGGGCTTTAGAAGCCTCGGCCTGGTTAAGATCAGTGGCCTTCGAATGGGCAAACAAGTAATGCCCCAGCTACAAGATAGAAAGAAATTAAATCAGAACTTTAAAAGGGCACCCTTCATTCAAACAAGTTCAAAAAAAAAAAGGATTACCTCAAGATAGGTGGTGAAAGACTCATCAAATCTCACAGCATCCTCCATCCCATCCATTTTATCGATAATGTACGGGAGAATGCTGCCCTTCATCAAGGATTGGACGACCTTTCGATCATCCAAAGAAGCTCGCTCCTGATCGGAGCCTTCGCTACTCGAATTTTCAACCGCCCTCCTCATCTTATTCCTGACGGCATCCTTTTTCTTTTTCTTCTTCTTCTCAACGACCTCATGCTACTCAAGAAGCATGATGGAGGTGTCCTCTCGGGACGAGATCGGAGTTGGTGCGGCCACGTTGGACTCAGGGATGGGCCCTGCCTAGATCGACATGGTCGGGATCAGCTCATCAATGCGAGCCTTCTTGGATGTTCCCCCGTGGAGCTGTCCTTCCTCTTGAGGGACTTGATTCCCTTGGCCAGACGATTTCACTCCTCAGGAGTCATCTCTGTAGAAGAAAAAATTAGAATCAAAAAAAAGAAAGAAGACCATGCACAATTGATAGGCTGTAAAGGACTACCTACTAGATTGAGAGGGCTGAGATCAAAGTTGAATAAGGTCTGACCCTCCAGGAGCTTGGAGATTGGAGTTTAGAAGTTCTTTAGCTTGTCAATCAAATCTCGATCCTCTTTCTCAAGCCCAAGAGCTCGATGGACTTACTCCCTTATTTTCTCTTAAGAAGAAAGTCCTAATTCTAGGGAAGGACAGGAAACACAAAAGAATTTCTCCTTCCAATTATGAATAGAAGAAGGGGCACCCTTGAGCAACACCTTCTTGCCGAACTGAGGAGACACATACCATCAGTCTTTGGCGGTCGGATGATGTTTGAAAGTAAAAAAATAATGGAATAGGGAGATGGAAGGTCGGACGTCGGCCATGATGCATAAGGAGAGAAATCCTATGATAAACCTAAAGAAGTTTGGTGCCATAGCGGCGCAAGAAATGTTTAAAAATTTGAATAAGCTAGTTACAAAAGAAGGTATCGACAATCGAAGTCCCGTTCGAAAGGTTTTAATGTACAAGCAAGTTCGGTCGGGAGGAGGAGAGCTAGCTCAATCGCTAGGACCAAGGAGTTTAAGTTCGCAATCGAAAGAAATTTTGAACTGGATCCTAATCAAAGAAAGATCTTTGGACCGAAGTTTACATAAAATAGTATCAGGGATGAAGCATGGCCGAGGTACTTCTACAAGCTCAAGATCCTTATGAGAAAGATCCATTAAAGCTAAGTGAGCCAAACTTCTAGAATCGATCGATTAGGACTCTTCAGAGGACATAAGGATTAAACTAAAGTGGAGAAAATCTCTGAAAAATCAAAGAAAATAAAATCTAAGACTTTCTAGAGGAAACAGAAGGGGTAGAGACACCAAAAGACATAGATAAATAAAGAAAAAGATTTAGAAACTAACCTAAATCGATAAGAAAGAATAGAAAGGTGGTGAGCTTGATGGAAAATGAAGAAGAGAACCCCCAAGAATCGAAGGAGTCGGTGGAAGACACCGGTGCCCTGGAGCAAGAAGGGAGAAGGAAGCCAGAAAGAAGGAGAAGGAGACCCAGGCAAAATGAAGCTCCTGTGGAGGAAGAAGAGCTTAAATAGCTGCTGGGATTCGAGATGGTTATGATTGCAGATCTCCACTGACCAACCTCAAATTGACGCATGTCCCACTCACCATAGCGGCAGACTGGCAATGGGTGGAACCTTTATTGCGCCGCACCTTAAGCAATGCTTCGACAAAAATTTCAAGAATTTGTCTTTTTGAATCACCTTGTATTTAAGAAGTTTCGATGCTAGCACGGAAAGAGTTGGGACCAGCTATTCTATTGGCACAAAAAGAGAAAAAAGACTTCGACATTCATATTTCTTTACTTCCTTTGTTCAAATTTCAAACTCGAGAGTAGGAGAACTTGTGTTGGGTGTGAATCCTTTCCTACCGAAGTCCGACAGGATATCTAGCCTTGAGGAAACTTCATCCGACTAGGACAGTCATGCCTGACTCCAGCCGATGAAGAGTTTGCACTCAGGTGCCGAGACTGCTAACCTCTAACCTGAATTTATCGACCGATCTTCTTCATTCAAATTTTTATCTCCTTCGGATATCTCCAGAACCTATAGGGCATTATAGATTTTACTTAGACGAACTTGAACAGTAATGACAACCCCTAGGTAGCTGAGTGATAAGTCTAATTATAGCATGATTTGGCCGACCTTGGTGCTACTTGAACCTCTTCCCAACAAAAAAAAAAACCATCCAAGCTGTTCGATATTGGACTAATGCCGGATCAATAGAACTTCTCTCCAGTTGAATTCTTACAATATACTAAGGATGGAAGACCTTAGAATTTCTGCATCAAGAGCTCTGAACATGCAGGCAAAAAGACCTCGCATCCTTTTTATCAGCCTCCGATGGCCTCGAAAGTAGCCGAGCTTCAAAGGAATAGATAAGCAGCCAGACTTTTCCGCTAGTAGAACTCCATCCAGACTTCTCCAGTGGATCTCCATCTGGTTCCTTCCAGCAGAACTACTTCCAGATTACTCCAACGGATTTTCTTCAGGATTTCTCTAATCATAGGACCTTCGAACTCCTTCCGACTAAACTCCCTATAGTCGCCTAGAAGGGTCTTCACACCTATGCAAATCCAGCTATCGGCTCAGCATGAACCCACTTACACACAGGCGATCTTGAAGGAGTCCGAACTCCTCTAGAATTAATAAAACTCAAAGCTCTTCGTTGCCAGCACCTACCTCCTCCAAACTTTAACTATTAAATTTCGATGGGCTGGTGCACCACAACAACGGACACCACTCTCCGTAACAAACTCCACAAGGCCTGAACAGTCCACTACTCGATAGTTATGGCTGTCACCATCAATTTATTATAGGCTTCATATGTAAAAGAGATTCTCTAGATATGTTTTCTCCAAGCTATCTCCACCATCCTGAAACTTGGCTACTTTATTTGCTGAGCATTTCATTTCTGTTGGCCGAAAGAACTGACTTGACCATCGGAGGGTCCTATCGGAGCCACCCCTCCTTCGATTTGGATTTCTTTTGTAGAACCTGACGGCGACCTCGACTTCTCCAACTCCAGCCAATTTCGGCATCAATCAGATTTCGCACCAACAATCTACAACTTAGATGATTGGTTTTAGGACATATTTTCTAACAACTCTCACTTAGACTAAAGCCAATTAGAATAATATCAAATACCTATCTTCTACTTGAGCTTGTAGAACTTCTTAATTTTGAGGTTTTAGTAAATGGATCAATCAAATTCTCCTCTTTCGTCGATCTTCTAAAGGTTGACAACATCCTGATCTAAAATCTAAGGTGATAGCGATGTAGAGTATGCTAGTCCTATGGTATACCTTCGATTCTTTAGCCTGAGCTATAGCTCCAGTGCTACATTAGGACTGAACCATCAATGAAGGATGCCACTTCCTACTTATTAATGAACTTTTGCAACCACACAGCCTACATGGTAGCATCAGATGCCATGATGTATCCTACATTGTTAACAAAATTGGCTATAGTATTCTACTTGAAACTTTTTCAGTAGATTACTCCACTACATAGGATAAATTCATGACCCAACACCCTCCTGCTATTATCTTTATCTAACTAAAAATTGAAATCAAAATACTCCACAAGTTTTAAGTCAGTTTCTCCATATATGAGTCACTAAATGTTAGTGTTTCTCAAATACTTAAGGATTGTCTATATAATCTTTCAGTGGTTCTCACTTGAATTAGACTAGTATTTACTCACTACCTCTAGTCAGTATACCATGTCTGATCTCGTACATGAAGAAATAAGATGATAGCTAAATCTTTATTCCTTGTAATGCTGAAATATCATTTCAGATTAAGAGAATATCATCCACAGACAACATAAAAAATAACACTAAAGAACCTTTTGCCCACTTACAAATGTAGGATTTCTCTTTGTTCATAACAAAGAGATATGTTCAAAATATATGTTCCAACTCCAAGATAATAGCCAAATGGGCTTTATAGGTCTCTACCTTTCCATCTACGCTACTTTGATCCTTTTGAAAATTTATTTGCACCCAATGGATTTTATCCCTTTAAGTGAATCAACTAGTGTCCATACACTATTGATCTTCATGGACTTCAATTTGGATTTAATGGCTTCAAACCACTTCTCAAAGTTAGACCTCTGCATTGCATTCCTATAGGTGAGCAGATCCTTGTTGTTCTCATCAAGCTCAACAAGATCACCATCCCAAACCTAGAAACTGAAGTATTTGTCTAGCTGATGTGATACTCTATCAAATCTCCTAAAGGTGCCTCTTTAATGGGCTCCAAATTTGATCTAATCAAATCTGGTTTTATTGGTTTACTAGATTGTATTAGTTCATTCTATCGATCGAACTTCCTCAAGTTCAACTTTTCATGCATTAGTTCCTTCTCTAAAGAACTTCTTTCTAAAAGGAATGCCCTACTACTAAAAATAACTTTTGTTCTTCAGCATGGTAGAAGTAATAACCCCTAGTTTCCTTGGGATACCCTATAAACATACACCTATGGGCTCTAAGTTTATCTATATGCAAATATTTGATGTAAGTTGGACAACCCCAAACTCGAAGGTGAGAGAGAACACAGGTCTACATCCTATCCATATCCCATATGGAGTCTTTGTAATAGATTTACTCAAAATAATTTTTCAAAGTAAAACAAGTAGTCTCAAGAGAATCAACCTAAAATGAAATAGGTAGACTAGCAAATCCCATTATGGATCGAACCATGTTTAACAAAGTTTGATTTTTTCTTTTTGATGCACCACTATCTTGTGGTGTTCCGAGAGGAATCCACTATGAAAGAATCCTATTCTCTCTTAGATATATCAAAAAAAAACTCATTGGATAAATATTTACCTCCTCGATCTGATCAAAAGTTTTAATATCTTTTTTAGTTTATTTTTAATTTTATTACAAAATAGTTTAAATATTTTAAATAATTCAGACTAGATGTACCCATACCTAGATAGATCATCTGCACTCGTAATAAAATATTGATATCCTCCTTGGGTACTTGAGTTTATAAGTCCACATACATCACTATGTATGAGCTTAGAACTTCACAGGTTCTTTCATCTTTTCTAGTAAAAGGTGACTTTATCATTTTTTCAGAAAGACAAGACTCATAGATTGTCAATGATTCACAATCATTGATATTGAGGTTTTCCTCCCAAGCTAACATGTTTATCCTATTCTTGTTAATATGACTAAGCCTATAATGCCAAAGATAGATATTCATGACATTATCTAACTTAAGTTTTTATTAAATGTGTACACTTAACAAGCTGTGTAAATGTTAAATATTATTTCTTTATTTTCTATATATTATTATAATATCATTCATAATGATATCATAATAATCTTCTTTTATAAATAAATGATAACCATGACTGGCCAAAAAGGTCAATAGAGATCATATTTATCATAAACAATGGACAATAGTGACAATCATTAAAAATGATAACTTTTGAAAATAAACTCAATAATTTCTAAAGCCAGGACTGGAACAAGATTTCCAACCCCTATGTTTAGGAATCTTTCATAGTTTTAAAATTTTCTACTTACCTAAAGTCTTTACAATAAATTGCATAAGACTATCAGTATCTAATACCTAGATCGTAGAATCACATACAAAAGAATTATAAGGTGTTATCATATAATATCCTTGATAAGCAACTTCTTGCTTTCTTCTCTTATTCAGACTATCGGGATTAAGAAAAGTAAGATAATTCTTCTTCCTATGATCTTGCTTCTTATAGTAGAAACATTCTGTCTAATTCTAATAATCTTAGACCTTTTGTTTTGACTGGACTTAGATGCTCCAGCACAAACAACTTCATACTGTTGAATCAAATTCAACTTTTGATACTGATTATCGAAGTTGGATCCTATAAGTATATCACCATCTGACAGTGATTGGAGCAATTAGGGTTTAGCCTTAATCTGAAGAAAAGAAAATAATGACCTAATATATATGAATTATTTTAAGCCTGAGACTTAGACTTTAGTCTAAAGGTTCTTCCACTATTTTATTTGAATTGGTAGCCTCTACCTCCAATTTAGGGAATTACTTTAATTTTTTAATAAGTACTAGAATCCACGTAGACTACACACAAGCCTGACTTTGGTCGGTTAATCCATGTACATCTAAGGGTAGATTCTTTAATCAATTATTTCTCTAAATAACTTTTAGTAATTTAGTTTTATCCTAAAAATCTAATCAGTAGGCTCTGGCCTCCATTGAAAACATCCGATTAGGTCCAACCATTAACATGACCATACTTGGTGTATCTAACTAATGAATAATTAAGTTCAACTTTGGTTTGTCAACCTAACCACCATTAGAGAGATACTTTCAAGTTATCATATAATGAATAATAATTCTAATATCTCAATGAACACCAGGCGTAGAGTACCTCCAATGTCCACCCAAACTATTGGACCCATTACCAAACACCTTAATGGGAGGCTATGACTTGGTTATCTCCATAACTTTATCATTTAAAGGATCTAATAATATTAGAGAATTTATATTATTAGTGATTTAAGAATAGAGAAGATATGGATCAAATTGCTCTCATTGACTTCACCAAGTCAAATTCTTCCACTGACTTCTTAAGTCATAGATGAGGACTAGGATCAATTTCGGTCCATAGACACCTAGATCAGTCTCACTGAATAAAATCAGTCTTACTGATTTTCTATGTGACATAGGTTAGCACGAATTAATGAGCAACCTAATTAAAAGCTGATTAACCATATTAGCCAGATAAGTAAGATAGGTGGGAGGGTCTGTCAAAGCTTGCCTTAGGCACTATCAAAAATGATTAGGTAAATGGACTGTCAATTAAAAATCACTGATCTAAAAATGCTAGACTTACCTTAGATACCAATCAATTTATCAATTTTGATTTGGTCTACCTAAAGACTCAGGCTCAACCACTGAGCCACGATCAGGTCCATTTGTTAGATGTATAATCTTTGATCAACTATAACTATTGAATTGATCTATAAAAAAGAAATGACCTAATCCTACGTAACTATTAATTAGGTTTGATCAATTTCTTAACTTAATCCATATTTAATCTAACCCTTGGTCTAACCTAATTAATGATCTGATCTAAGCTAACTCATAACCCTTTAACTCATAATTTATGAAATTGACTTAGGATCTTCAAATCACAAACCTAGATCCTAAACAATCACTTAATTCTTAATTAAGTTTAAGATTTATGGGTTGGAGTTTAGAATCTTAAAACTAGTTTTTAATTTTATTATTTAAAATATTTTTAAATTTTATAAATAATTTACATTGAATCATATTCAATTCATGATTTTAAATCTGATTAGTTTCAATATTTAGATCATATCCTAGGATTTTGAATTTAAGATTTTATAGAAAATAAGTTCTCAATTTAAACTCTACAAGCATATATGTCTTACATATAGAAACTAGATTCAAATTAAAAAAACTACAAATCAAGCATATGTAATATGAAGATGTAGATCTAAATATAAAATACATCATATAGATCTTATCTAAATGATCAAAATCATATCATAAACTAATTAATATTAGATTTAAAATTTAAAAATAAATTATAAATTATTTTATATCTTATCTAACTTATTTATAATTTAGAAAGTACATACTAGGACAACCTCTCTACTATAAAGGATAAATCTTACAACAAGATAACCTTATAATCAGGATATGCAATCCTACATTACTTAGATCTAATCTAAACAATCAATAATAGATCAAATATCTATTTAATTTTTATATTTAAAATTAAAAAAATAAATTATAAATTATTTTAAATCTTATTTAACTTATTCATGATTCAGATTTATAGATCGGCATATACTAGAACAATCTTTTCATTATAAGGAGTTAACTTTACAATAGGACAACCTTATGATTAGTATGTACGATCTTTAATTTTTACTTTTAGATTTATTTTAAAGCATGCATGATCATGTTATAAAAGAACCTAGAGCTCTAATACCACTATTGGAAAATCATGCAGGATTTCATGCATAGATTTTAAAACTTTTTCAAAATTAGATGAAATGAAAGACATAGATTAAACTATTTAATCTATTTATGCATGTGATCTAATCACTAAATCCTACATCTAGGATCTATGACATATCATGATGCATATATAAGTCTAAAAATAAAAACATAGATTGATATTGATCACATCAATATCTTAGATCTAGAATATTTCAAGAAATCCTATATCTCATCTAGGTCAGAAAAGAGATCAGATCTCTTATCTTTGCATGAGTCGAGAACACCATAGCTGAAGTCAGATATTGCCCTTATTACTTGGAGCCATATAGTACGTCTGCCATCTACAGGTTGTCCACATGAAGTCCCCACTGTGATTGAAAGTTCGTTGAACGAAGATCAGCGTGAAGTGCTAGCTTCTCGTGGATCCCTCCTAATGGTCGATTTGTAAAAATTCTTAAGATCTCTTGGACCCTCCAAGAGATAAAGAGTAATAGAAAGATTGAGGGAGAAGTCCAACCCTTGGATCTTCTAAAAAAAAAAATAAAAGCCTCAAGAAAATCTTTAAGAAAAAATCTATCTTCTCTTTCAGGACATCAACTATTGATGTCCTAAATGTATCTCCATGCTAGGACAAGAGGAAACCTTCTCCGCTAGAATTTTTTTCATGCCCTTTTTTCTCTTCTCTCTGATTTTTTTATGTAAGAATCTCATAAAAAGATAGAGAAAAAAGATTCTCAAAGAATCCCTAAGAGAAGACTTTCTTCTTTTCTTCTTCTCTCATTATAACATGATCAAATCATGTCCAAAAGAAAGCTTAACGCCCCAACAACTTGGAGCACCCATCCTCCACACCCCTCTGTCTTTCTTCTTTGATTTTTCTTATAGAAAAATCTCACAAAGATATAAACAAAAGAGGGTTAGAAAGATGCCTCTAAAAGAAGACAATATTCTCTTACTTTTATCTCTACAAGACATCAACAATTGATGTCCTAATGAAGCCTCCAGACCCAACAACCTTAAGCGCCCAACCTTCCATGCCCCTCTCTCTTTCTCTCTCTAATTTTCATAGAGTGCACTTAGGTTTTTCACACCAAAACTAAAATAAAATAGGAGGCACCCCTCTTTTAAAGGAAGACTAGGTCAAAACCTAGTCTTTCAAGAAGTCTTTGTGGCATCCAACTCTTGGATGCTACCTCCTATAATTTTGGCATGGAGAACCAAAAACCGATGCACAAAAAGGAGGAAGTAAAGGGTGCACAAAACTAAGGTGGCGTGGGAAATGAATCACAAAGAGGAAGGAAGAGTTTTTGACATTTAAAACTCTAACTAATTAGAGTCCTAAGAAAAACAACTTCCCATCTTTGACCAATTCAAACCAAATTGCAAAACCATCGAATAGTGGGCATGGAATCCATGTTAGGCATGAGAAAACTCATGCACAAGCCAAGGGGAGGATGGAAAAAATCAAATGGCATGGGCTTCTTCTTAGGCGCAATGGATTAGGAGGAGTCCTAGTCCAACTAGAACTTTTCTATTTAGACTAGGTCAAATCTAATTTAAATCCCATTTAAATCAGAACTAATGCAATCCAACTTAGGATGATCCTAGTCCAACTAGAAGCTCAATTAAATCAGATTAAATCAAAATTTAAATCTGATTTAAATTCTAAATCAATTAAAAATTTGGTGCACTCAAGTCCTAGTCTAATAAGAAATTATTTTTTCTTGTAATTGGTTTATCTAATAAATCAATTGGACTTAACACAATTAAATCTAAACCAATTCTAATTGAATCTAATTCAATTGAACTTGATTTTAGCTTGATTACTCAATCAGATTGAGCTAATTAGCAATCCAATTACTAATCGATCCTCCTACAATACTCGTACTTGATCGATCATTAATCGCATTGATGATTCGATTACTGAACGATTCTCAATCATTGATCAACCATTCGATCAGATAACAACCTCTAATATGTGTAACCCCATAGGTTCAAACCTAAGCCAATAGCGCAGGAATCAATTTCTATACCAATTAAAATGACCATCTAGTAATGATACCCGACGTTCAGATAGATGCAGAGCAACATTCTTAGAACCTTAGCCTATAATTGTCGTATAATTTATCCTTTAATCAATGATGCTCAGGATGACTTCGAGTTAGCTATCAACACTCATACAAGTCATCCATATTGTGTTTCAAAATTTTACAAATTTTATGACTCCTCACGAGGATTATCCATCCTAGATTTTGCTAAATTGAAGCACAGCAAAACATTCACTTTCTAAAGTTAATCGAAAGTGGTCAATCCCATCTTGACTCACACACTGACTCTTCAAGTACTTGATTGTATCCAAAAATTTTTCATTACTATATTAAAAATTTTTCATTACTCTTCAAGTACTTGATTGTAGTCCAGCACCAAAGTATAGTAAGTTACTTAGAAGTAACCATAGTAATCTCAAATCGGAGGGATAATTTTATCCATTAGCCTTAGCTAGCTACTCTTGACAGTAGAGTGCTACATTGGTCACGTTCATTATAGATGTACTCCTACATCCCATCTGCATATCATATCAGTGTCTCCACACTATTTGGTTATGAGGATAATCAATGCATATGACATACAGTGACCTACACTCGATAAGTTATCATCCTTATTAATAACTTATCATTTGATCATGAATAATTTAAGAACCATCCAATAAATCCTTCTTTATCGATTAAGTGTGATTCTAAGGACTTCATCATAACATAGGAGTTCATTTAAGAAAAATAGAACTTTTATGATGAATAAATCAAATAATAATTATTATTTGATAATTCATATACTAATTTCAATCATCTACAACTTAAATGATTGGCTTTATGATACATTTTCTAACAGTACAAGGGTTGAGTGGTAGGTTTCTCTTGTATTATTTAGTTTTTCATTCTCTCATAGTGAAGTTTGCATGCCCCATAGAGGTAGACCTTGGTCTAATCTACGTATACTTGATTATGTGCTCTCTTATCTTGTATTCTTTTTTCTTTCTTTTGCAGTATCCGTACATAATCGAGTGTAATACAAGTGGTGTTAAGAAGATCTTGTGGTCATGGTGTCCTAGCCCAACTCCATAATATTCGATATCAAAATGAGTTGATACCCCAATAATTGGTACTAGAGCTAGACGATACCAGTGTACGTAGTTGCCTAGATCATGACGGTATTGATCAAGGTCAAAGAAGATAGAAAAGACAAGCACAATCAAGATAGAGATCAGCCAATTTAACGAAAAGAGCAATTTTTTCTTATGACAAGCGAGGATGAAAGACGTGCTCATTCAATATGAATTGATTGATGCTTTCTTGAATGAAAAGAAGCTGGACACCATAGAGGAGAGGACTTGGGAGTGGCTACAAATGCAGATGGTGAGTACCATCTGTATATACCTGACGAGTGAGGTGGTGATCCATGTACTTGGCGAGACTTCTCCTATGGTGCTGTGGTAGAAGCTTGAAGAGTTGTATATGGCAAAGTTTCTCATCAACACCCTTTTTCTTTGAAAGTAGCATGTAAGAGCATCTCAGCTACTTTCAAAAGATTCTCATCGATCTTCTCGGTGTAGGTGAGAAGGTTGAGGAGAAGATCAGGACGTTGGTCATGCTAGCATCATTTTTTCTTTATATGAGTCCTTGGTGACTACTCTTCTAGTAGAAAAAAATACCATCAAGATGGATGAGGTCACTGTGGTGATTCTCTAGAATGAGGTTCTCAAGAGAGAGAATCCAGCTTCGAGCATAGATAGCGATAGCTCAGCTTTGATAGTTTCTGAAAGAGCAGGATGTAGCAGATGGAGCAGCAAAGGATCACAAGGAGGATGATCTAAAATCAAGATAAGAAATCCTAATAAGATCAGATGCTACCGATGCAATGAGTTGGGGCATCATGTCAGAGATTGCCCATAACTCAGGGATCGAAAGAATGTTACTATGGCAATGGCCAAAAGTGATATAGAAGGCAGTGATGATGTACTTCTATTTATTGATGAGGTATCTACTTCTTTCTTCTAGTAGATTATAGATTTTGCTTGTTTCTATTATATATATTATAGAGAGGAGCTATTAGACTTCTTAGAGATCAGTGAAGGCACTATGTTCCTGCCAGATGAATCGAGCTATAAGATCAAGAACTGCGGGACGGTCAGCATCAAGCTCCATGATAGAATAATGAAAAAGTTAGATGAGGTCCGATACATATCCAGCTTTAAGAATAATCTAATTTCACTAAGCAGACTGGATTCGATTGGCTTCAGATGGGAAGCTGATGAAGAAATCCTAAAGGTCATGTGCAGCAGTAAGATGGTGATAAGAGGAATAAAGTATGGAGGTTACTATCTCATGTCGAGGAGCCTAGTGTGAGGTGGAACTCTAGGTGGTGGTGGATCGAGCATGAGATGCGAGAATCAGGAAGATGGGAGGCAATGTCGTAGAGTAAAGTTTCTAATGTCATAAGAGACTATCCCGAGCAGTTCTCAAGTCAAGAGAATTACAGCCATTGTTGGAGGTGGAATCTTGCAGCCTGGCTCGACTCCCACATTTGTCCATCCATGAGATAGCAGGCATGCTTTAGGGCATGGGGCGAGAGATGGATCATAGGCTCTTAGAGATAGATGGAGATCAAATATTGAGTCGAGTTAAAGATTATTGAGAAAAATATCTCAAGCTTCAATCCATAATAAGTCCAGAATGATATTTAGGATGATGAACGGAGTCCAACGAGACTAAGCGCAGTCCAAACAGAGTCTAGACAGAGAAGTTACATGCAAAAGAAGATCGGAGCTGGGGCGCACATGGGCCATACGGGAGCAAGCCATGTAGGCACCCAACCCACGCGGTGGAGCATGGTCCATAATGGACCGTCGACTCATGGGTAATGCGTGGACTGAAATTCAATTTTCCTAGCCATTTCATGCGCTCCATGGCACTGTTCCTTGGACCAGTCATAATCCGACAGCTCTGATTCGAGCTAGTTGTGATCGAATAGCTGCAGGCTGGATTAGACATGATCAATGCTGTTTTGCATAATTCGACAGTCAAGAGAGCTCCCAATAACGATCCTATAGTCCAAACTCAATCATAGCTTGATCAGGAGGCTATGTGCACGATCCGATAGCCCAAGAGGGAGCCGATCGTGATCGAACGATCTAGAATTGATCTTGGATGTATTTGGGACTGAATTTCCTATTGAAATACTATTTTGAGTTTTTGGAGTCTATATAACTTCGATTGATGAACCATTTGTTACGTCGAAAAGCTAGTGACGTTTCGAAGGTGTTGAGAGGCTTTTTGAAAGATTTTAGAAAGTTTTTATAAGAATTTTGGAGCTTCTTATTAAGAGACTCTTATATAAGAGTCGAGTAATAAGTTTCTCTTATATTATTTAGTTTTTCTTTCTCTCGTAATAAAGTTTACATGCCCGTAGAGGTAGATCTTGATCGAATCAATGTATCTTGATTATATGATCTCATGTCTTGTATTCTTTTTTCTTTCTCTTATGGTATTCGTATGTAATCGAGTGTAACATAAGTGGTATCAAAAAGGTCTTATGGTCATAGTGTCTTAGCCAGACTCCATAACAATTAGTATCAGAGCGAGTTGATATCCCAACAAAAGGCTAAGAGAGAATTTTTAGATTTTACTATTATGCATGGCATGTTTTAAAAAAAATTCTATTATTATATATTTATATTAAATTATTATATTTTAAAAATTAATTATACTTAATTTCTCAAAGATATTAGAAACTTATTGAGCTTGTAAAGCACACTTTTTTTTCTATTTTTTTCTTTTAGATCCATAAGATCCTAATAGACTTGGGACCAATCAATGATGAGCATAGAATTTTATGTGTTATTTGCTTAACTATCTTTAAATAAAATTTATTTTATTTTTTATTTTATTTTTTATTAATTTTAAATAATTTATTTTTTTATTGAATAAAAATAATAGTGAATTTGCTTTTATTACTATTTGAGCTGGATTGATATGATTATGTATTGATAAATAGACAGGCCTTTTCATATTTGATGGGTAAATCCCAAGAATATGCGGCCGTTTGTCACAGCTGACTCAGGCCATGTGGTCGGGGCAGGACAAGAAACCTTGAGATTCTTTCCAGAAAGAAACCTATTGTTGGTCAAAAAAAATAAAATCTGGATTGACCACGTAATAATCTATAATACTTCCTTGAGCTGTGCAATGCTTCGGGGATAAAACAAAAATAGCATGCTAAATTATTTAAATATGATTGTGAAATTATAAACTAAATTAGAGAGGAATCTCGGGCAGCTTATCCCTTCTCTTCGCAAAAGGAAGAGAGCCTTCTTATGTGAAAATATAAGATAGATAGAATACATCAAGAGGGATGCGGAGTTGGGATTACTTATTGAGCAGCTTTATCTTGATCCAAAGATTTTTAATCTCCATATACTAGTTATCTCAGTGACTGGCTGGGACCAGAATGATTGGAGAACTTAATTTGCCTCAACGGAAATGCTCCACCTAGTTATTAAATATCGATTTTAAGTTTTATTTGCTAAAAAATTTATTTAGTAAACTAGAAATTATTGAAAAATATTGGTTAATATGAATAATATCGTATCAGCATATATCTCAAGTTTCATCATTTATATTGACCGAGATAATAAAAGTGAGACCTTCATATATCTTGCACCGGGAGGTGGCCAATATATATAACCAAATGTTAGCTGAGATGAAAATCCTGGCGGACCAAAACATCTACCGTTGAATATACCAACTTGTCCAAAGAACTAAAAGGCCAACTAGTGGTGTATTACCTGTGATACCTCGTTACAGGATTACGCTTTCAAAAGATTCCATAATGATCGGCTTAGAGGATGTTCTTCAGTGCTTAAGACCATCAAATATTGAGACAATCCTTTAATTGAGAAACGATGTTTTTAACCATATCTATCGATGAAATGTTCGTCCAAAGAAATATATATGTAAGAAACCGTGGCTTTACTAGGACTTTTCAGCCACGTCCAATGCCGATCAAGATATGGGTACAGTTAAATTTTTTGTGAACTTTATTTAGGGGCAATAATATAGTACTCTAAATTATGATTGTTGATTGTCCCAGTTAACGCATCCCATTTCACGCCATCGGTCCACTCCGGCACAGCTATAGGGGCTGCACAAATATTTCTTGATGAAGAATTATAGAATAACTACAAATAACCCTCTTGGACAACCCTAAGGGCCTGGTAAGCACAGTTACGGAGGGTTATATGGTTAATTAGATGGCAGGCTCCTTTGAGTTTAGGTCATATGTTTCATGCAAATGAATGATTGATCTTTTTGCACAACATCAGCCATCGAATCATGTCATACAGCTCTCAAAGCATTCAAAAATATCTCTTTTATCTGTTTGCATAGATCCCATAGCAACTATTGTATAATCCGATGATATATATTACCGAAAAAAAAAAAGGATGATCATTCTTTCACCAAAAGATACATCCCGAACCCGCTCCCTTCTGGACAAACATTTCGTAAGGCTTAATTTGCCAGCATGCGTAATCAGACTATGGCATGCAGAGCAGTTAGCGACATGCCTCGTAGAGGATCCATGGAAGCCTGAACCTTGCTAATCTATTATCATGCAAACTTACCCATGTGCACATGCATGGAGATGCTCGGTAAACTTGGTTCTTTCAGGTCATCTTTTATTTTAGCAATACTACTTCGTGATAGCATATTTATCTTCCATGCAATGCTGACATCAACGTAACATACTTCTACACGGTATTCACCAGCAAATTCTGGAGCCTTTTCACTTGCAACATACTCAACTACAAATAAATTCCTTGCAAGTACACCTCCCCCAAAATTAAAAGGACAAGCGAAGAATCGAACAGCATGAGCCGATACGCTAGCATCCTTCACTGTGTTCCTCATCACCTGTTTACATCGTCTGAAGAGTAAATGGCAATGAAGAATACAAGCATGGAGGGGTAGCCTTCATGGAGAGCTACAATCAACAGACCCCTAACTTCCCATGTCAAACCTCCCAAGGGAAATTTTTACATCAATATCTTTAATTCTTGAGAAAAAGAACACTCACTTCCTGCATCTTCCTCTAAACTTTATCATTTGTACCCGAAAAAGAAAAATCTAGACTCAATCCGAGCAATGTCGATTAAAAAATTTGACATGCAAAACTAGACAATTAAAAAAAATTACAACCTACCAATATAATACAAGAAAGAATTAAAAATAAGCGTGATGCTATTGTTGTATAGAGTGTTGTTCTTGATATGAACGTGGTGTCTGGCTTCTTGCAGTGGTGGGGTTTGAGGTGGTAGCTGTGTTATTTGCGTTGGAAGTGGAGGCATAGGTAGAACTAGCATTGGAGGCAGAGGTCATGCTTAATGAGGATTCACCCAAAGAATAGCTGGAACCTCGGGGTCCATAAGGTCTTCTCCGGTACCTGGACCCAAGGATGCCAGGCCTGATGGGCTCTTCTAATGTGCTTGGCTTTTTTGATAGAATCACCACCACCCTCTTCATGTCAGGCCTCAGCTTGGGGTCAGACTGAGTGCAGAGGAGCCCTATGTGCACACACATCGCAACTTGCTCTGGAACTGCTGTGGATCTCAGAGTAGGATCCATCATCTCCAGACTCCGCCCCTTCTTGAAGAGCTTCCATGCCTGAGCACATTAAGCATAACATAATCTGAAGGTTATAATATAGGTATACAAATGAAAACCACAAATAACAGAAGGTGATAGATTTTTGGATGCAAGTATGCAAGAATTCATATTGTAAAGAAGGAATTTCATGTATGTATATCTATATATATATATATGTGTGTGTGTGTGTGTGTGTGTGTATGTACATATATATATATATGTGTATGTACATATATATATATATATATGTATGTACATATATATATATATATATATATATATATATATATATATATATGTATGTATGTATGTATGTATGTATGTATGTATGTATGTATCTTGTCATTTGTTTGCTACCAAAGTGCGTATTGAATGACTACTGATCACTTAATGTTGGAATTAGGATGGATACACAGTTGGCCATTGAGTTGGTTGCTGCAGTCAAACAATTCCCATCAACTCGTGTACAGCAGGTATCCTCTCACTACTACCTAAAATAGTGTCTCCCTTTTGCAGGACAATTTTGGTCATTTATAAATTCCTAATGGAAAGAGATCATTGACAACAAAAAGACGCGCGCTGTCAAGTTCACGAACAAATCAGAGGATTGAATGGTCAAAACACCTAATATGTTCTTTGCAAATAGATTATTTGATCTCAGGTTTTTATAGAACTAGCTGTTTTGTTGGGTAAATCAAGAGAAGAACAAAAGGAGAGTTTTGGCTGCGAAACAACTAGGCTTCATTATCAAACTTTAAAATGTTTCAAAAACTGATATCCACTGATACAGAGGAAATCCAGATGGGTGCTCGGGCCCTTTAAAACACCAAATTCTAATAAATCCATAACAATCTTTGGCCCAGAAAAGCTCTCCTCTTACATTAGAAAAACTAACGGCAGCAATCATAAGTTGAATGCAATGGCCTTTGGATGGATATCGAAGCGCAAAACAAGAAATTACAGAAAAAACTAATGGCAGCAATCATAAGTTGAATGCAATGGCCTTCGGATGTATATTGAAGTGCAAAATAAGAAACACACAAACAATGTAAAGAGAATAATTCGTAATCACAAACGACTGTCAAGCCATCCTTCTAACCATATAATGAATGAGATGCACAAGTCGAACATCAGACAGGAAATCATACTCCAAATCAGCTTAAGATGAACATTCCAATCCAATCTTCTATACTGGAATTGCAGCTTCTAACATCAATAAGTTTTTTTGTTTTTCTTATGCTTTTTATAGAAAAAAGGGAACATTGATTAGTTCGTCAAATGGTTATATCATCTCATGAAGATTTGAAAAGTTGAATAGAATGGCCCTTGAGTTTTCATCACAAAGGAAAAGGAGAATACTGCTAACAACTTCAAAAGAATACATTTAATCAAATCCTTACTCAATAGGGAGCAGACAACATGTAACATTGTCTACTTGAAAAATGTAAAAAGGATGCAAGTAATATATTAGAAATTTATCAATGAGTTTTGATCCTTCACTTGACCAAAATGCCATTCCTCAGGAAGAAAATAACTAGTAAATATTGTCTTTCAAAATTTAGGAGAGAACTCAAACATATTAATTTAGGATTTTTCCATACATTTCCACTGAAAATTCATTATCTCTGCATACAGCCCATGAAAAGGTGGCCATGTATACCTTGTACAAAGCTCGAAAGCTTTGCTGTCCTATGGTGCTCCAAAACATTAAAAATGAAGAGTAGGGGGTGAAATTAAGGTCCAGTTTAGTATTGCTTTTGTTTTCTATTTTTGCATTCAGAAACCCAAGAAGAAAAATGAACAAGACAGAACAACATCATGATGAAACTCTTTTGCATTTTGAATTTTGTTGTAAAATCTATAGAGTTTTTGGTAACATAGGTTTATTGCTTTCAAAATAAGTCAAAAAAAAAAAGCAAGAGCAGAGGCTTTTTTGGGAAATGCTATCTTCACCATCAATTTTCCTATGGTATTTCATTAATTTATATTAGAAACAAGAATAAAAAACAACAGCTATGCTAAACAAGCCTTAATCCCTTATTCATTTATACTCTTCTCAATTTCTTACAATCAACTAGGAGCCAGAAAGCCAGACAGCGAAGTTGGTTGAGCATTCAATGTACGAAAGAAGTTCTGTTGCATTTGGACAGGCCTGATCTCTCTCTACAGGTAACCAAGGTTGGCTTGTTTATCCCGAAGAAAAACAAAGTGTGACCTAGTTAATTAGCCAAATTTTACATTATACTATATTTTTGCCCATGGAAGGCTTTAAGGATGCGTCTCAAAATTGAAGAATACTGCAACCGGATCCACGGTGTGTAAGCCTCATAACCACCCACAATGACATTTAAAACATTTCCGGCTCCAAATAAAACTTATAAGACCTCAACTACTCAATGCTTACCATTGCACTTAGAAATTTTCCAGCTTCTAACCTTTGGAACATCCAACAAGTTGAATTTTTTCCACCCAAAAAGACAATGAACCTTTCAAACAGTTGATTTTTCTCGCAAAAAGGAATAGGAAACCTTTCAACCAGCTGAATCAGGTCTCCAACAACAAAAACAACAGGACTGGATCCGTGGAGCACACCAATTTTAAGAGAGTCAAAAGTAGTGCCATTATCATAGCTGTTATACTAGAATAATAGCCATTATATTTTTGATTTCAGCCGTTTATCTTGATAAAATATTATATTCTAAATTCAAGTCTTCATAGCAGCTATACGTAGAGAATAAATTTTCATGAACATTAATTTGAGCCAAGGAGAAACGAAACAAAAAGCAAGAGACAAAGAGCTATACATACCCATTCCAGAAGGCTCTGAGCTTCCTGATTGGGGACGAAGGAGGAATTCTTCTGCCCAGAGACAAGCTCGAGGACGACGACGCCAAAGCTGAAGACATCGGCCTTGGTGGAGAGGGAGCCATGCATGACGTACTCAGGCGCCATGTAGCCGTTGGTGCCGGCGACGCGGGTGTTTACGTGGGTGAGGTCCTCCGGGAAGAGGCGGGCCATGCCGAAGTCGGCGATCTTGGGGACCCACCGGTCGTCCAGCAGGATGTTGCTGGCCTTGATGTCCCTGTGGATGATGGGTGTGTGCGCGTCCTCATGCAGGTACAGCAGCCCCCGCGCCACCCCCACGATCACCTCATACCGCCGCTTCCAGTCCAGCAGCACCGCCCGCCGCCGGCCAGCCTCCGACTCATCTTCTCCTCCTGCCATGCATATACACGTCACCTCAACGTCACTAATCCACTAGTTATCCGCTCGATTAAATTATCAGAAAAATTGTAGTTGTTATTAAATATTGGATATATTATCACTAAAAAGAGATCATGGTTTGCTTCTTTCCGCAAAGCAGCCTGCACTCTACGACCGTTTCAAAAGATTCCGCTTTTGGCCACCGTTCGTTGTAATTGTCGACTAGCTAATGGCTATAAAATGTCACAAGTGGCGTCGATTAGCTGGAAAGAAGGAATACAGGGTCTTCTTTTCCTGTTGAGTATGTTAATCCTGTGGGCGGATTATGGCAGCCTGGGGCCGATGGTTTGAAACAAAGAACTTATCTCAAGATGGAAGGTACGGTAAAAGTAGGACCTCGTGACCATTGACATAGTCCACCAAGAATTATTCCTAAAATAATACATTATTTTTATTAAAAATAAAGTTACATGGCTGACATTCTACGATACCGTGATGGGATTCCCAAGAACTTTGCCATCAAAACTAAGAACTTGGATCCAGACACGGCAAACATGGGACCATGCAGTTGTTGGCTTGTTGCGAGTCCACCAGGAATAAATCTTTAAAAGAAGAAATTTTACGGGTAAGTCCCCATAGAAATAATTATATAGAAGACGTGGCATTGTCCTGGCTCGCTCTGTTTCCTGCCCGAGCGGAAACCAGCTGAACCGCACCGGCAGCTGAGAGCGAGAGGAGTAGATATCGCTGTCATGTTGCCGAAAATCATAAAACCTACAGAAAAATTAGTAGGTAGACTCACATCCTTTCTTAATTATTAAAATAATATATTAGTTCTGCTAAAACAATCAGTTACGTTGCCGATGTGCAAGCCTCCGATGGTGCTGAAGTGTATCAGTTATTAACTGAGAGCGAATGGAGTGATATAAAAAGTGATATCGTGATGGAATTCGACAAACTCACGTTGGTTTTCCTCGAAGAAAATCATGTTCTTGCTTACCACGTTCGATTGCTCACCCACGCTATCCTCCAAAACGACATTCTATATTCGTACTCCTACATTTGTTTTTGATGGGGGTTTTACGCTCTCATTTTCTATTATGAATTATATTTAATAACGGAATCTTCGAGCAAAGGCTATGGTTTTCTCGAGCTCATCTTCCCGATCACTCTGTCCCTCTGCCGTTTGATTGGCTTCCGGGCCCACATAGATCCTCTCAAGTGGGCCACCTGCCATGTACAAAGAAACCATGCTCTCCCAAAGATTGGAATATTAGCTGACACCTTCCAAGCAGGAGAGGAAATCCAGAAATATAAAATTACTACAGAGTGAAAACTCCCCTTAGGACGGGTGGTAAAAAGGAAACAATAATCATTTGTAGCATCACATTTACAGCTCTCAATACAGGTGAAAAGTCTTTTTTTTTAATTTAAGAAAATAGTACTGAAATTTTATGAAAAATAGTTGAGTCATGGCTCATGAATCACGTCCCGTGCGATCATTTGAAAATAGAGTTCTCATAGGGATGGCAACTCTTAGCTTTTGAACCGACTTAATTTGTTTCAAATCATATTTAATCATCAATTTCATAAAATGATTAGGCATAGATTCTGATTTTTCATCCATTTAATAAATAGATCAGATTGATAAACCCGATTCAATTGCCACCTCTAAGTTTAGATTCATAAATAACTACTACATCATCCAATCTTAAAGATGAGCAGCTCTTGTTCATCCAGGGAATATAACCAAATGCCTTCAATATGACACATGATGCATCATAAAGATAGAGAGCATATACCATTGATGACTATATTTGCATCACATCATTGTTCCCACCATGTTAAGGAACCGCATATATGGGTATCATCATCCAGCCCTGATCCAATGACAGTTACCAAATTCGGCCACTATCTCACTAATCCATGTGTCTTAAAGCGATTCCACCGATGTAAGATACAAACAGTCCCGTGAAACCAAACTAACCAATGGTTTTGGATAGAAGCCATACGTTTTAGGTGGTGCGGCTACCAACGCCACCTCCCCCCATCTCACCGTATACAGAACATTTAGAACTTAACAAAATACTGTATGGATAATGCAGATTAAAATAAATAAATAAAGAGATGTAACCATATAATAAGCGAACAGCTTTACCTTGGAAGGAAGAAGACTAGCACATAACTATGAACAGCTAATCATGGAGGACCAACTAAATCATAATGTGTGATCTATGCTAGCCTTGCTCATAAATAGATACTAGCTACGAAGGCAAAATATTGAGCATGTGATCTCAACAACGTGAATTGACTTCCCATAACCAGCATTTTGCTTTCCAGCATACCCTCTTCAATAAATGTGGTTTGTGTAGGCACCCAAAGAAAATGTGGTTTTTCTTTAAAAAAAAAAGTTTTTTTCCAACCAAAAAAAATAATCATGAAGCTTGACTTTTTTCCCGCTCCAATCCGAGTTGGTGATAGGTTGTGTGGCGATTGATGAGATGGTATACGGAACGTGCAGGTGCCCCAACCAGATAAATTTTTTTTTTATAAGGAAGAAAAAACGCACCGACAATTGACAAGACAGTGGCATAGGCTCGCAAGACTTGCCGTGTGGCGCATTAAAACTTTATGCGAAAACTGCTTTATCTGGCCCCAAAACTAGCTCGTATTTAAAGGCATTCTTATGACGTCACGCTGACCGTCAGGTTTCGTCCTTCCTGCCTTCATCCTCCACGGTAAACAGGCGGTGATTCAAATCGGAGGGGCGGAACCGTGAACACAGGAGGTCTTATAACGGCGTGAAATAAACAATGGCTAACAGCTGAACCCTACTATTTTCCTTTTCTTTTTTTTAAATTTTAAAGTAAAATAGAAGGAAAAAAATTATCGGAAAAAGAAAAAAAAAAAATTTGAGCCATGGGATGGAAGGAGGAGAAAGGAGGGAGAGAGGGAGATTACGGTGGGAGAAGAGGAGCTTGTCGAGGCTCTCGTTGGGGACGTACTCGTAGACGAGGAGCCTCTCCTCGGCGTGGGCGCAGTAGCCGTAGAGATTTACCACGTTCCGGTGCTGCACCCGCGACAGCAGCATCGCCTCGTTCGTGAACTCCTTTCCCCCCTGCCTCGACCCCCGACCCAGCCTCTTCACCGCCACGTCTCTCCCATCCTCCAACCTCCCCTATAAACCAACCAATTCGATTCGATTCAGTCATCTGATTTAAATTCCCCAGATCAAGTTACTTCTTCTCCCAAAAATTCCGATCAAAAATAAAGAAATAGATCTCATCATCATCACAAACCTTCTTACCTTAAAAACCGGTCCGAATCCGCCCTCTCCGAGCCTCTGCTTGGGGTTGAAATTACGGGTGGCAGCCACCAGCGTTTCGTACTTGAACACCTTTTGCTCCTTGGCGGCGATCGTCTCCAAGTCCTCCTCTTTTGCCTCTGTTTTTTTTCAGTACTCAATCCAAATCAAAACCCTCCCACAAACTGGAATTAATTAAAAAGACTAAAAACGATACAGGATCTAATCAAAAAAAAAAAAAGAAAAAAAAAGGATATAGGATCAATCGAATCAGCTACCTCTATTACGACGATGAAAGAAGGGCCTCATGAGGTTCTCCAGAAATCTCCGTAGTTTCATCCGCTCGGACAAGTTGCTGCTGAGATCCGAATTGATATGTAGGTTGATGCTCGGTCTGGCTTAGGAGGCGGAGAGGATGAGCTAATTAATTAGCCCATTGGTGGCTGGAGAGACTAATTGATAAATTGGGTTGACAAGACTGGGAGAAGCAACCGTGGGGAGAGAGAAAGAGAGATCAAAATTATCACGTCTCGACCCAATAATTCAGATCATAGACGGTCATATATTTTTAAAATTTAATTTTTTTAAATATATAAAATCTACTTTTCATTAAATAATTAATTATTATAATTTAATTTAAATAATAATAAAAATATTTTTTTAATATTAAATAAAAATAAAATTAATAATAATGTCTTTAATACCATTAATTAATTAAATAAAGATTTAAAATAATAATTATAAAATAATTTTATTTAAAAAAAATAAATTAAAGGTAATCTATCTAAGTCCTAAGCTTCTCATTGATCGATTCTTAGTCCAGATCTTCTAGATCTAAAATAAAAATAAAAACAGATAAAGAATGTGAGCTCTACGGGCTCAGTAAGTTTACTAATCATCTCTGAAGGATCAAACATAAATATTTTTTTAAATATAATAATTAAGTAATAATATATATATCAAGATATCTTTAATTTAAAATCTTATCATGTCCAAAAAATTTTCTCAGTCTTTGATGACTATGGCCACGATTAGCCCCGTGATAAGACCCAAAAAAAACTAGCCCATGAACGAAGAATATCCAAATCATTGACGTACTATCAGTGATCAGCCCCACTGGCTAGGCCCACAAAGGAACTAGCTCTAGTTCACACAGCCACGATTCATCCTGTGATAAGGCAAAGAGATTAGTCCCAAATGAAGAACATTCGAATCGTCGATGTGCTACCAATGATCAGCCCCACTGGCTAGGTCCACAAGAACTAATTCTGCCAACGATCAGCCCTGATTGGCTAGGCCCAAGAAAAATATGTTTCTAATGTATGGCCAACGATCAGTCTCATTAGCTAGACCCAAATCATAGTCTAACTAAAGAATTTTTCTCATGCTTTTATTTCAACCACTTTTCATAAATAAATAAAAATAAAAATATTTATTTTTATTATAGTATCAACTTAATTTTTATATATTTCAAAGAGCAATGAAAGTAATTTTCATTCAAAATTTCATGTATCGATGGACAGATATAATTTTTTTTTTTAAATACCACATAATTTTAAGAAAAAACCATGCAATTTTCAAGAAACCTTCTCTTTGAAAATTATTACATATAATAATAACATCATATTTGATCCAATTTTTTTCTCAAATCAATTTTCATTAGTAAATTCATAAATTTAAAATTTAATAACTTTTAATTATTTATATATAAGAATCTAATTTTAAAATATGTATATATACATAAAAATAATCTAGAGATAAAAGAAAACTTATATGTTGATCAGATCCAAAATTCTATGATCTTCTTAATCTGATCTCTAGATCCGGTGCTCTTCCAACATCGAAAGCTTTAGCATTTCTAATAATTTAATTAATTTTTAATTTTAAAAAGATTAAAATAACTAATAAATTTCATAATCCAATCCGGATCCAATCTAAATAAATTTCTAATTTGGATCTATTTGGTCTAAATTCAATTAAATTAGGTTCAACCCAAACAAAACACCCAAAACCAACTAAACCCTCTCTCTCTTTCTTTCTCTCTCTCTTTTCCTTCCTTTTTCTTCCGATTCCTCTTCTTTCTCTTTTTCCTTTCTCTTTCTCTTTTCCTTTCTTTTTCTCCCGATTCCTCTTCTTTCTCTTTTTCCTTTCTCTTTCTCTTTTCTTCCTGTTTGCTTCTTTCTTCTTTTCTTATTTTCTTTCTTCCATTCTCATTGAGACTGAAACCTCCAGTCCTCTTTCTTAGGTGTCATTGAGTGGCCGAAGAAGAAAAGGCTGGCGGAGGAAAATGGCACGATGATGAAAAGAAAAAGAAGAGGAAGAAAAAGGAATACCTGTGATGGTGGTGGTGGCAGTGGCAACTGACGGCCAAAATCCACGTTCTTCCATCCGAAGTCCCACGCACAGGTAATCTAAGATTTTATAATTGGGATTAGGGTTTCTAGGAAGGGATCTAAGATTTAGGATTGAAATTTTTTCATGAGAATTCTAGGAAGGGATTTAGGATTTATTTTATTTTATTTTATTTTATTTTTTTGGAGGAGAGGAAGAAGGCTTCGATCCTTAATAAAGAGTTGGAGGGGAGAAGTTTCACTCCTCCCTAAAGTGGATTCTGACTCCGTTTAAGAGTTGGTCAGGAGGAAGAAGAAGTCTCCAAGGAGTCTCCTTTATTTTTTTTTGATGAAGTCGGCATTAGATGCCGGCTCTTTTTTCTTTTTTTTTTTTTTTTTTTACGGACTGGTTCTCACATTCTCTCCCCCTTAACAAAAATTTTGTTCTCAAAATTTGACATACCTAGATCGAGAAACAGATGGGGGTATTTGGCTCGCATCTCTTCTTCCAATTTTTAGGTAGCTTCTCGTTCTGTATGGTTGCTCCATTGAATTTTGACATAAGGAATAATACGTCATCTCAAAACTTGATCTTTTCTATCAACAACCCGTATTGGCTGCTCCTCATAAGATAAATCTTCTCTGAGTTGAAGTGGTCCGAACTCCGCCATATGACTAGAATCTGGTACATATTTTCTTAACATAGAAACATAAAAAATATTATGTACTCCGATAAGAGAGGGTGGTAAGGCTAGACGATAGGCAACCATTTCAACTCTTTTCAAGATCTCAAAGGGACCCACATATCTGGGGCTTAGCTTTTCGCAAACTTCAAATCTCATCACTCCTTTAGTGGGGGACACTTTGAGGAATACGTGATCTCCCATTTAAAATTTTAGTTCTCTCCTTCTATTATCAGCATAACTCTTCTGCCGGCTTTGAGCTGAAAGAATTCACTTTCTGATAAGCTAAATTTTATCTACTATTTATTGAATAATTTTTGATCCCAAAAGTCTTCTCTCACCGATATCATCTCAACATATAGGAGTCCTACATCTTCTTCCATACAGAGCTTCAGAGGGAGCCATCTGGATGCTAGCTTGATAACTATTATTATAGGCGAACTCCACCAATGATAAATGTTCATCCCAAGATCCCTTTAAGTCTATCACACATGCTTTCAACATATCTTCTAAAGTTTGAATTATTCTTTCTGATTGTCCATCTATCTGAGGATGAAAGGCTGTACTGAACTCCAACTTAGTTTTCATGGCCTGATCTAAGCTTTTTCAGAATTGAGAAATAAATCTTGTATCTTGGTTTGACACAATGGATACTAGAGTTTCGTGCAATCTCATAATTTTTTTTATATACAACTTAGCTAGCCTTTCCAAAGAAAATATGACTTTCATGGGTAGGAAATGTGCTGACTTAGTCAATTGGTCCAAAATTATTCAAATAGCATCATACCCTCATAGAGTTCTTGGTAATCCTGTAACAAAATCCAGTGTTATGTGCTCCCATTTTCAAACTGATATTTCAAGAGATTGCAATGGTCCTACAGGTTTTTGATGCTCAGCTTTCACCCGTTAATAAGTTAAACATTGAGCTACATATTAAGCTATTTCCTTTTTCATACCACTCCATCAAAAATTTTCTTTAAGATCTCTATACATTTTTGTACCTCCAAGATGTACTATATATGCAGAGTTATGAGCTTCCATCATAATTTTTCTTTTTAATTCTGTATTATTTGGGATACATAATCTATTGCCAAATCTTAAGGTTCCATCCTCATGAATTCTAAATTCAGATGTCACATTGGATTGTATTTGATCTTTGATCTTTTGAAGTCTCAAATCATCCATCTGTGATGCTTTGATTCTATTAATCAAGGTGGGTTGCACCCTAAGTGCAGTGAGCAGGGCTTCAGATTTATACGGCATACCTCAACATCCAATCTTTCTAGATCCTGCAAAATATGCCTCTGAGAAGTGATCAGCATTGCTATACCATTCACTGACTTTTTGCTTAAAGTATCTGCCACTATATTTACTTTTTTAGATGGTAATTTATGGTCAGATCATAATTCTTGATCAGCTCTAACCATCACCTTTGTCTTAAATTCAGCTCTTTTTGGGTGAAGATGTACTTAAGGCTCTTATGATCTGTAAAAACTTTACATGATACTCCATACATATAGTGCCTTCATATTTTTAGAGCAAAGACTACTACTGCCAGCTCTAAATCATGGGTTGGATAATTCTGTTCATATGGTTTAAGTTGCCTTGATACATAAGCTACTTGAAGAAAAATTCTGATTTTCCAATCCAAGTTCGTTCAGATCTGCTCAGATCAAAAGATATATTTCAAAAATTTTTCTCTTTAATCTATATCAGATCTGAGATATTTTAGATCTGATTCTTATTATTTTAATAAATAAAATAAAATAAAAATAAATTAAATTTAATTTAATTTATCTGATTTGGGTAATCTAATTATCCATTGATGATCCTGTATCCAGCAGAAGGTTCTGGATCTAGCTACGCAAGCGCCTGGCCTCTACCGGTATCCACTCGGACTGGATCTGGAGATCCTCTTCTTCTCTATCATGCCTCCAAAAATTAGATCTGGATCTGATCTGGAGGATCTTCAAAACTCCTTTTGAAGATCAGCAGTCGTCCTTTGCAGCAGTGCAGCCTTCTAGCTTTTGATCGCCTTTCTCTTGCTTGAATCGCACCAACAAAAATCCAAAACTCCTTTTGGACGTAGAGAGCAAGGAGAGAAGGTGGTTTGGTGTGGAGGAGGGGAGAGGCAGCCTAGGGGCGTGGGAAATTCTGATTAAATCATCTCATGTAATTTGAGTTGGGCACAGGATCTTATTTATAGACTAACTGTGATCCAACTCCTCTTCTTCCCAGCCAATCACAACCCTTTGTGAAATCAGATCTAAATCTGATTGGTGGGAATAGAGTCCCCTAAATTTTTTCTTAGAGGGAGCCTAAGACCAGTCAAAGTTGGTTCTTAGAAGAACTCTAATTGGAATCCAAAAGGGAGGTGGAGTCCTTGTCCAACAAGGACTCCAGGGCGCCTCCAACTTGGGCACACGCCTAGGGTGGCATGTGCCCTCCTCCTTGCCAGGTTCTGGCAGGGGGACAGGCCCCCACCTAGCTCTCCAATAGGTGCGTGACATGTGGTCAAAAGTCAAAGTATCAATGGTCAATATTTGACCAGTCAAAGGTAGACTTTTGACCAAAGTCAAAGAACAAGAAATGGATAGGTGACCAAAAATGGCAGGTAATGTCTTACAAAATAAGACAACCTTTTCTGACTTGGACAACCTCCAATCAGACCATATGAAGGCCTCTAATTGAGCACAAACTCCTTTGGCTCAGTCAGGATAACTTATTTATGATAGTAAAAGAAGAACGTTAGGTTCAATCGAGTGCTAGCATGATTTTCTTGAACCTAATTGAATCTCATTCAGATCAATTGAACTGGATCAGTTCAATTGATGATCACCAGATTCAAACCCTTATTTGTGTGACCCAGTTAGGTTCAGTTCTGTATGGTAATGGGATATGTCATGATCTCTATCATCGACATCATCGAAACTTCTTTCGATGGATCAGAACTCTTCTGATTCGAACAGCTAGAATGATCGATCATCTAAATCATTCTAATTGCTCCCAAAATCCACCAGTGACACCTAGCAGTATATGGTGGCAACCCATCAGAGCTGAATGCGAACCTCTTGGTGCAGCTACCTGTGTGATTAAGTTCTTCTATCTTGAGCCCCGATCAGATTAGGGTTAAGGTAAACTCGTCAAACCCTAGTCTCTGTCATATGATGTAATCATTCGATTTGAGTCCGATGTGAAAATCTAAATAGAAACTCTTTCTATTATTTCACTCTACCATGGCCATGGATTTCTGGACTTGATTCTCATGATTATCATAGGGCTGCTCCTCTACCACCGAGGTAGATAGATTCCATCTTGATGCCATCCAGTTCCTACAATGAACATGCTATAGCCAACATACACCTCAGGGTTCCATATGGCTAGGAGACCGAGTAATGGTGTAGTCAAACTATAACACCCTCAAGGTGAACTGCCGATGCACCTCAGGTCAAAGAACCAGACACACTACTGCAGCATCGAGTCAGTCATTGACGAGAAGGTAGACTCCCTAATGACTACTCGAGGTGGTCACGCTCAGTGCCCTCGTTCTCTAACGAGTACCTATACTCTCGCTCCGGTGTCTCCACACCGTAGACTCAAGACTCATCTACTAAAGAGAAGCGATTGTACACCAACCTTCCGGATTAATCACCATCCTCATGATGATCCTATGGTCGGGAGCAATTTATGAGTTAATAATGATTATTCATGTCTTAAATTTTCAACTCTTGAAAATATGAATTATCATTATCATTAACTCAAAGGATGTATCACAGATACTAAATACACATATGTGATAGAAAATAACCCATTTTATTGATATTAGTCAAAATTATAATTTTGCCCCTAGAAGTGTATTACAAGTGTCAGCCAATTTTGGCTTCTAGGGCACATATATCTAACAATCTCCCACTTGTCCTAAAGCCAATTGGCTACAAGTCTAAGTCCCATCTTCTCAAGGTGGGCTTCGAACTTCTGCTAGTCCAACGGCTTTGTAAGTAGGTCTGCCACATTATCTATGGAGTTGACTCTCTTGACCTCGATGTAATCCTTCTCAAGGTAATCGCGGATGAGGTGGTATCGCCGCTCAATGTGCTTGGATTTTTGGTGAGACCTCGGCTCCTTAGCAAGGGCTATGGCACCATTATTGTCGCAGTATAGAGGAATGGCATCTGATGGTATTACTCCAATTTCTACAGCAAACTTTTTATACCAGAATGCTTCCTTCGCAGCCTCTGATGCAGCGATATATTCTGCTTCCATGGTGGAATCTACTATCACTGTTTGCTTGGAACTCTTCCAGCTAACAGCACCACCATTGCACACAAATAGATTGCCAGATGTCGACTTTCGATCATCTATATCAGACATAAAATCTGAGTCTGTGTATCTCTGAACTTGGAGTTCTCCATTACCAAAGACCAACATCATATCCTTAGTTCTTCTCAAGTACTTAAGGATACATTTCATAGAAGTCCAGTGTTCTTCACCTGGATTTGACTGATATCTGCTTGTGACACTCACAGCATGGGCTATATCAGATCATGTACATAGCATGGCATACATGAGGCTCCCTATTGCAGAAGCATAAGGGATCTTGCTCATGAAGGAAATCCTGATTTTTCGGTCCAGGTTCGTCCAGATCTGATTAGATCAAGAGATATATTTCAAAAATTTTCTCTTGATCTCAATCAGATCTTGATATATTTCAGATCTGATTCTTATTATTTTAATAAATAAAATAAAATAAGATAAATTAAATCAAATTTAATTTACCTGATTTGGGTAATCCTATTACCCTGTAGATGATCCTGATTGCAGCGGAAGGTTCTGGATCTTAGCCACGCAAGCGCCTGGCCTCTACCGGTATCCACTCGGGTTGGATCTGGAGATCCTCTTCTTCTCTATCACACCTCCAAAAATTAGATCTGGATCTGATCTGGAGGATCTTCAAAACTCTTTTGAAGATCTGCAGTCGTCCTTTTGCAGCAGCGCAGCCTTCTTGCTTTTGATCGCCTTTCCTTGATCTGAATCGCACCAACCAAAGTCCAAAACACCTTTTGGACGTGGAGAGCAAGGGGAGAAGAGACTATGGCATGGAGAAGGAGGGGAGAGGCAGCCTTGGGGCGTGTCTAATAGCATTGGAATTAGGGTTGGGCGCAGGGTCTTATTTATAGACCTCTTGTGATCCAACTCCTCTTCCTCTCAACCAATCACAACCCTTTGTGAAATCAGATCTAAATCTGATTGGTTGGAATAGAGACCCCTGGATTCCTCCTTAGAGGGCGCCTAAGACCAGTCAAACTGGATTCTTAGTAGAACTCTGATTGGAATCCAAAAGGGAGGTGGAGTCCTTGTCCAACAAGGACTCCTAGGCGCCTCCTACTTGGGCTCACGCCACCCTTGGCGTGCGCCCTTCTCCTTGCCAGGTTCTGGCAGGGGGACAGGCCCCCACCAGCTCTCCAATAGGTGCATGACATGTGGTCAAAAGTCAAAGGGTCAATGGTCAACGTTTGACCAGTCAAAGGTAGACTTTTGACCAAAGTCAAAGAACAAGAAATGGCAGGTGACCAAAAATGGCAGGTAATGTCTTACAAATAAGACAACCTATTCTGACTTGGACAACCTCCAGTCAGACCATATGAAGGCCTCTGATTGAGCACAAACTCCTTTGGCTCAGTCAGGACAACTTATTTATGATAGTAAAAGAAGAACGTTAGGTTCAATCGAGTGCTAGCACGATTTCCTTGAACCTAATTGAATCTCATTCAGATCAATTGAACTAGATCAGTTCAATTGATGATCACCAGATTCAAACCCTTGTTTGTGTGACCCAGTTAGGTTCAGTTCTGTATGGTAATGGGATATGTCATGATCTCTATCATAGACATCATCGAAACTCCTTTCGATGGATCAGAACTCTTCTGATTCGAACAGCTAGAATGATCGATCATCTAAATCATTCTAATTGCTCCCAAAATCCACCAGTGACACCTAGCAGTATATGGTGGCAACCCATCAGAGCTGAATGTGAACCTCTTGGTGCAGCTACCTGTGTGATTAAGTTCTTCTATCTTGAGCCCCGATCAGATTAGGGTTAAGGTGAACTCGTCAAACCCTAGTCTCTGTCATATGATGTAATCATTCGATTCGAGTCCAATGTGAAAATCTAAATAGAAACTCTTTCTATTATTTCACTCTACCATGGCCATGGATTTCTGGACTTGATTCTCATGATCATCATAGGGCTACTCCTCTACCACCGAGGTAGATAGATTCCATCTTGATGCAATCCAGTTCCTACAATGAACATGCTATAGCCAACATACACCTCAGGGTTCCATATGGCTAGGAGACCGAGTAATGGTGTAGTCAAACTATAACACCCTCAAGGTGAACTGCCGATGCATCTCAGGTCAAAGAACCAGACACACTACTGCAGCATCGAGTCAGTCATTGACGAGAAGGTAGACTTCCTAATGACTACTCGAGGTGGTCACGCTCAGTGCCCTCGTTCTCTAACGAGTACCTATACTCTCGCTCCGGTGTCTCCACACCGTAGACTCAAGACTCATCTACTAAAGAGAAGCGATTGTACACCAACCTTCCGGATCAATCACCATCCTCGTGATGATCCTATGGTCGGGAGCTTTTATGAGTTAATAATGATTATTCATGTCTTAAATTTTCAACTCTTGAAAATATGAATTATCATTACCATTAACTCAAAGGATGTATCACAGACACTAAATACACATGTGATAGAAAATAACCCATTTCATTAATTATAGTCAAAATTACAATTTTGCCCCTAGAAGTGTATTACAAGTGTCAGCCAATTCTGGCTTCTAGGGCACATATATCTAACAATCTCCCACTTGTCCTAAAGCCAATTGGCTACAAGTCTAAGTCCCATCTTCTCAAGGTGGGCTTCGATCTTCTGCTGGCCCAACGGCTTTGTAAGTGGGTCTGCCACATTATCTGCGGAGTTGACTCTCTTTGACCTCAACGTAACCTTTCTCAAGGTAATCGCGGATGAGATGGTATCACCGTTTGCTAGGAACTCTTCCAGCACAAACAGACTGCCAGATGTCGACTTTCGATCATCTATATCGGACATGAAGTCCGAGTCTGTGTGTATCCCTGAACTTGGAGTTCTCCATTACCAAAGACCAACATCATA
>QRFJ01007551.1:0-126153 GCA_006176705.1 Cocos nucifera
GACTTAACTCTTTATTGAATTTTCTTAATACTTGATTCCTCAATATCTCACAGATTCTCTGATCTTGTGTATCAATTTTCTTTTAAAAATGCTTAGTTTATTCGATTCTTAGCATAATCAAGTATCTAAATACTAAATACTAACTTTTTCGAGACTTAAATTTTAAAATTTTTATTTTTCTTCTCCCTCCAACTTAATCGACATTGTCCTCATGGAGAAGAAGAAAAAAATAAAGGATGTAATAAAAAAATATGAAAAATACACCTAACTCAGTATTATATATATATAATATATATATATTATATATATATATATATATATATTTTGATCCAGCACATGCCTTTGAAAATTTGAGCTCTCCCTCCAACTTATTCAAAATTATCATAAAAGAAAATTAGATAAATTAGATAAAAACTAAATATTTGGGTGCCATCCTAAACAAGCGCTAAGTTTACCGTCGTTAGCCAGACACAAATGTAGCTCATATTCCTTTGTCGAATATGATTGATAAATCCAATGGTTTGATTGCAATCTCAGAAAGATGATTTTATAATCATTATTTTGATATATTCACTGTTAATTTTTGAGATATATTTATGAATCCATTCTCAACCATATTTATTAAGAATTTCCTATTTGTTTTCAATAAATGCATCATGAATGGAGTTTTAGAGTTAATTTTGATTCAATGGTGCATGGAATGATGACTAAGGGGTTTTAATTCTGGAGGTAAATTAATGTGATTTACTTGCTTAACAAACTCCATTGACATTTCATTACATGCCTTTTTAATTTTTATAGAAGAAACAACTATCTAAGGGTTGAAGGAATAGGACATTAGGTTTATAAGTCTTGGGTAAATCATCTATTCTCTTTCCTTATTTCTATCTCATTTAAACTGGAACTAGCATCATACTAATTCCTGGCTTGGTCTTCTATTGGTTGTCTCAGTACTAACCAGTTTCCTCTAAAATTTTCATTTTGACTAGCATCAGTATAGCCTCTCTCACCTGGTCTTTGATATGGTCCATAAGAATTCTATAGCTTTTAAGTTCAAGAATTACTTTGTATTCTCTAATTGGAGATTTCTTAGATGAAACATTAGATTGATGAATTTAATCCAGGTGGTTGTGGTCATTAGGTGGGTTGTTTGAAATTGATAGATTCGGTAGTTGATCTAGTTCTTTCCTCATGTTAGACTCAACTAATTATCCTATTTGAGCTTCTAGTCTGGCGATAGATTGCTGTTGAGTTAGAATTAATTATTGAAGTTGGTTAAATCTATCATCAGCTAGATTGGTCTGTTGAGGAGGTGGGTATGAAGGCTGATTATAATATGATGGCTGATTAAACTGACTAGGCTGACCATTATTATAGGCATAATTTTGATAATTTTGCTCAAGTGAAATTTGGGTCTGAGCTGAGTCTGTTGGGATGTCAAGAAAATTAAAGCTACTCCAATCTGAATTATATGAATTTGAAAATGGATCATTAATCAAGTTGGAGTATCCTTGAGCAGCTTGAACTTATTCTTGGATAAAATATGGAAATTGTGCAGTCATAGGACCTTCACTTATATGATGGGTTGGGCTAGCATAGTTTGAATAAGTCTTCTGATAATTAGAAGATGATGTGAATTATACAGGAGATTGTTGGATTAGGAGTTGATCTATTTTCTGAGCAAGAAGGTCAATTTTATCTAATTTTTGGACTATTAGGTTCAGATTAGCCATTTGATTATTATGGTTGGGTTCAACTAGATCAGGTAAAGTAATTTTCTACCATATATATATTAATGCAACCCTAACGTATTATTCAAATAAAAATTTTAGATTTTTTTTTATATTTTTTATTATTTTATTATATTAAAGATTAATTATTTTATTTATTAATTAAGTTTAATTATTTTTTTAATATTTTTTAGTTAGTTAAATTTAATTTTATTTTTTTTATTTTATTTTTTTTAGATGCAAAAAAAAAAAAAAAAAATTCTAAAGAAGAGGTCCTAAGGAGTCTAGAACTAAGAAGAGAGAGAAGAATTAAATTTAATTAGGTTTGATGTTGGTTAGCAATCAAGTTGGTCAATCAATCCTGACTAAGGGTTATCCTAGATCTAGACAGCTCCTAACTACCAAGGTCACTTCAAGCCCTCCAAGTGTAGGATTAGCCAATAATCTAGCCAGGTAAGTGTAAGGTCGGTGGGGTCCCCGTTGCTTGCCTTAGACACCAATTATGCTTGGCAGGTAAGCGAACGGAACCAATTAGAAAACCACCTTCCTTCGGGCCCAGTCATCTCTGAACCACTTTCCTAGACACTAGTCAAATTGATTTATCCTAACCCGGTTCAACTCTTAGGATTCCTTGTCCTATTGAGCTCGAGTTCCTAGGGTTGATGTCTAATTGATTTTAATTTAAAGGTTTAGGTTAATGCAGGATGTTGGTTGGTTGTTTGTGGGCTAAGGAAGGGTGATCAAATCCCCATCTTATCTTATTTAATTAGGTATTGCCCTTAATTTGATTTAATATGATATGAAAAAAAAAAATTCAATCAAAGGGTTCTATGCAATTTAAACTAGATGCATGTAACTAATTATATTCTGAAAGGCTTACCTTGCCTCCAGTAATCACCAAAAAAAAAAATTAAAATAAAGATAAAAATAAAACTAATATGATGCATGCTCTAAGCAGTTAGGGAATCTAATCTTATCATGAGGCTTTTAATTAGGTTTAAATGAATATTTTTTTAAATTAATTTAAAAGTAAAATAAATAAATAAATAAATAAAAAGAAAAGAGTACTAGGGTTAGAATTGATCTCACCAAGCAAAACTCCTAATTCATTTTGTCCTTTAATCTCTTTTTTCTGCAAAATAAAAAAAAAATTAGCAAGCAATATTTATAAGAAAGTAGAAATTTTATTTATAATTTATTTATAGAAAAATCAAAGAGATCAAAAATTTAATGTCCGTGCCTTCTCCGACAACGGCACCAAAAACTTGATAGGAAGCGTTTGCCAGAATTATTTTTAATTTATTTAAAATAAATCAAAGAAATTAAAATCAAAAATTAAAAACCTTCCCCAACAACGGTGCCAAAAACTTGATAGGGATGCGGTGCTGTCGTTAAGACACCATGTTTATTAGTTTAATCCGAATTCTTAAAATAATTAAAAATGCGTAAATAGCGGTGAGTCGGGTCGAATCCACAGGGAAGGTAGTATTTTTAGATTTGAAATCTTTGATTTTTATAAAAAAAAAAAAAAAAAAAAGTTTTGGGATCAAAAGTGAAGTCGGAAAATAAAAAAAGGCGTAAATTAAAAGGTGCAGGAATTTAAACTTGGTACTAAGATCTACTAGTTAGATCTTAGCATCTACTTGCAAGGCAATAATTTAAAGTGCAGAAATTAAATTACAATAAAAATAAAAAAAGCAAGAAATTAAAGTGCAAAAATAAAATTTTTATTAATTAAAATTTTAAAATTTAAATACATAAAATTTAAAAAAATAAAATAGCCTGATCTCTGATCTTGGATCGGCATTGGCAGAAAGATGGTGTAGACGCTCGGCTCTTCTTCTCAGCACCCATTGCTTCGAAGCAGCATTTAACTCAGAGCCTGGCTTTGCCCTGCACCAAAGCTTCACCTTGATCGGAGATGTTAATTTTTGATGGCCTGGGGTCCTTTTTATAGAGCTAGGAGGGCTGGATATTTTTTTCTAAAGGCAATATGGGACTAATAGCCTTTGTAATCGTAAAAATACAAAGAAATTTGGATAAAATTTGAATCAAAATAGCTCTGATATGACTCTGGTAAATCTGATAAAATCCAGCCGTTCAACAGGAATCCAACGGTCCAAAAATCATCAAAATTGGATGCAGATAAGCTCAGATCGGGTCGGATTAAATTCTGGCCATTGGATCGCGCTTGATCGAGGAAATCTGGCCGCAAATCGTGCTTTGGGAGTCTTGATCACCGTCGGCAGCATTCTGGACCATCGGATCATCGCCTGGATCGAGCGCTGCTGTCCGATGGTGATCCGCGTGATGTTTGTATCTGAATAAAATTTGGAAGCAACCACAGCGTCCGTCTTTGACGCAAACAACACATCTGTCCGATCGCGCAATAACTGTTCCCATGGACCGCGTGGACCGGCCGCACCGCACACCGCAACCAATCAGCACGCTGTTATCGGACGAAAAGACTAAATTACCCTTGTGAGCCGCCGATAATTTCTGTAGACCCTTAAGGGGTCTAGGTCCACCACGTGGCAATCTCTGATTCGCCGGAATTTGCTGAGCTGGCGGTCCACGCCTAGATCGTAGACCGACTGATGGCTTCAACGGCTGAGTCGGCTTGATGGCTTGGCTTGGCTTGGTGGCTCGGCTTGCGGAGCCGGCTGAGCCGTTTTCTTTTTTTTTATTTAATTTTTATTTATTTTATATCTTTCAAAATTCATATCTTTTCCATTTTAGCTTCGTTTTACTTGAAATTTATTTTGTTGTGACCAAAAAAATGAGCTCTTTCTATTGATAATAAAATTTTATTTTTTAATTTTTATTAATTTTTATTATTTTTTAATTAATTTTTTAATTAATAAAAATATGAATTTTTTAAAAATTATATATAAATTGATTATTAATTCTTAAAAATTAATATTAATTAATTGATAAATTAATACTTTTATTGATGAATTTATTATACTTATCACCATTCCTTTGTAGTGCGACAACAATGGCGCTATAGCCCTTACTAAGGAGTCGAGGTCTCATCAAAAATTCAAGCACATCGAGTGGCAATATCACCTCATCCGCAATTACCTCAAGAAAGGTTATGTTGAGATCAAGAGAGTTGACTCCGCATACAATATGGTAGACCCACTCACAAAGCCGTTCAGCCAGCAGAAGATCAAAACCCATCTTGAGAAGTTGGAACTTAGATTTGTAGCCAATTGGCTTTAGATCAAGTGGAAGTTTGTTAGATATGTGTGCCCTAGAAGCTAGAATTGGCTGACACTTGTAATACACATCTAAGGATAAAATTTTAATTTTGACTATAAATAATAAAATGGGTTATTTTTTATCATAATGTGTATTTGAAAGTTTCTATGACACATCCCTTGAGTTAATAGTAATGATAGTTCATATTTTCAAGAGTTAAAAATTTAAGACATAAATGTTTATTATTAACTCATAAAATGCTCCCAACCTTAGATCATCATGAGGATGGTCATTGATCCGAAAGGTTCGTGTACAATCACTTCTTTAGGATAGATGAATCTTGAGTCCACAGTGTAGAGATATTAGAGTGAGAGTATAGATACTCATTAGAGAATAAGGGCACTGAGCATGACCATCTCGAGCAGTCATGAGGAAGTCTACCTTCTCATCAATGACTAGCTCAAAGCTGCAGTGGTGTATCTGGTTGTTTGACCTAAGGTGCATCGATAGTTCGTCTTGAGGGTGTTATAGTTTGACTACACCATAACTCAATCTCCTAGCCATTCAAAATTTTGAGGTGTATGTTGGATATAGCATGTTCATTGTAGGAATTGGATTGCACCTATAGGAGATTTATCAACCTCGATAGATGAGGAGCAGCCCTATGATGATCATGAGAATCAAGTCCATAAGCTCATGGCCATGGCAGAGTGAAATAATAGAAAGAGTTTCTATTAGGGTTTTCATATTGTACTTGAATCAAATGATTAATTCATATTACGAAAATTAGGGTTTGACGAGATCACCTTAACCCTAATCTGATCGGAGCTCAAGATACAGAAACTTAATCATACAGGTAACTACACTGAGAGGTTCATTTTTAGTTCTGATGGATTACCACCATATGCTGCTAGGTGTCACTGGTGGATTTTGCGAGTAATTAGAATGATTTGGATGATCGATCATACTAGTTGTCTAAATCAGAAAAGTTCTGATCCATCAAAAGGTGTTTCGATGAAGTCGATGATAGAGATCACGATGTATCCCATTACCATACGAAACTGAACCTAACTGGATCACACAAATAAGGGTTTGGATTTAGATATCATCAATTGGACTAACCCAATTCAATTAATTTAAATAAGATTTAATTAGGTTCAAGGAAATTGTGCTAGCACATGATTGAGCCTAATGTTCTCCTTCAACAATCATTAAAGCTTGTCTTGACTAAGGCAAATATATTTGAGCTCACTTAGAAACCTTTACTTGGTTTGATTGGAGCTTGTCCAGATTAGAAAAGGATTGTCTTAATTTATGAGATAAATTTGAGACAATACCTTTGATTTTTCGTCACTTGCTAAATCTTGTCCTTTGACTTTGGTCAAACATTGACCTTTGAGACTTAGACATCTGCCCATGTGTCATGCACTCATAAGAGAGAACATGGGGCTTTGTCTCCCTACTAAAAAGTAGAAAGGGAGGGGTGCATGACTAGGGAGGCGTGCATCCCATGAGGATCACGCCTGGAGTCCCATACAGATGGGACTCTAAGTTGCTTCATGCTTTCAACTTGGGTGGCACCAAAGAGTCCTCTTTGACCGATCTTGGCGCCACCTAAGGAGGTTTGTGAGGAACTCTAATCTGATTGGATTAGATGATGTCATCCCACTAATCAGATTTAGATCTGATTGCACAAAGAGCCATAATTGGTCCGGATGATGTGGTACTGCATAGCGCAGTAGGGTCTATATAAACCATGTTTGCACCTAGGATTAAGAGGTTCTACCCTTTGCCCATACCACAAAACTTCTGTCCCTCCCTCTTCATGCCACCTTCAGGTCCTCTCTCTCCTATCCACGTCCAAGACGTTTTGGGCTCGAGTTTGGTGCGATCCATGTAAGAGAATGATGATAGAAAATGAAGAAGGCATCACTACTACAAGAGACAACAGCTGATCTTTAAAAGGTATTTTGAAGATTATCAAGATCAGATTCAAATCTAATTTTTGGAGCACAGATTGAGAATAAAAAGATCTTCAGATCCTGCCCGAGTGCATACTGGTAGAGGTCATTTGCGTGGCTACATCCAGAACCTTAGGCAAACATCGGAATCATCATAGAATAATATGATTACCCATAACAATGGTATAATTAAATTAGATTTAATTAATTTTGTTTTATTTTATTTTATCAGATCTGAAAAGTCTCAGATTTGATTTGGATCTAAGAAATTTTTTTTTTGAAAAATTCCTCTTAATCAAATTAGATCTGAACGAATCTGACCTGAGAAATAGGATTTTTTCTTCATTATCACCCACTTAATGGGAGGCTATGATCTAGTTGTCATAATAACTATTTTATTTTAGAGATCTATTAATTTTAGAGGATTTAATTTTAAAGAAGAGAGAAGGTCAGATAAACTATCTTGTTATGATCCTCCCACTGGCTTCACCAAGTTAGCTTAAGGAAGATCATTAATAGGCTGGTCAAGGAGCACCTAAATCAGTCACACTGATTTACCTAGCTAACATGGGTTAGCTCGAATAGTTAAATAATCTGATCAAAATATAATTTCATTAAGAGGTCAGGTAAGTTCGATCAGTGGGAGGGTCTGCTAAAGCTTGCCCTAGATACCATCAGAAATGGCCACGTAAGTAGGTTGCTAATTAAAGACCACCGATCTGGTTTATCTTAGACATCAGCTTGTTTAATTAGTCTTGATTAGATCAACCTAATAGTTCGTGGTAGACCGTATAGCCAAGAATTAATTTCATCTTGGGTCTCATTAAAGACATGGGCTTGATGAACTACAACTATTGTAATTAATCCAGAGAATCCTTGACCCAATCTAAGACAATAATTGATTAGATTTAGTCAATTTTCTAATTAAGTTTATTATTTAATCTAACCCAAGATTTAATCCAATTAATGGATCTAATCCCCACTAATCCATTTAACTCAATATGTTATGATTTGTGTCTTAGGATGTTCAATTCACAATCCTAGATCCTAATCAAACAACTTCTTAATTCTTAATTAAGTTTTGGACTGAGAGTTGGGATTTAACTTTTTAAAAATAATTTTTATATTTATAAAATATTTTTATAACATGATTCTACAAACTAAGTTGCATATTTAATTCATAATGAATATGCAAGCAAGATAAGCATGAAAGTACTTTAGATCTAATCTAAGCAGGTTCATGTAATTGAAACAGTTTCAACTTTAATTAATCATAAATTACCTTAGATCAAATTTAATATATTTATGATGATTAAAATTAGATTAAGATAGTTTTAATTAGATAATAAAATTTCTTAGATCTAATCTAAAATTTTATGATCGGCATATACTAGGACAACTTCTCCACTATAAGGAATAAACCTTATAGCAGGACAACCATATAATCAGTCCATGCAATCTAAAACTTTTATTTTGAGATCTAATTTTTTTTTTAAATCTAATAAATCATAAATAAGATCAGATCATATTTAATAAATTTATGATAAAAAATAAATCTACACAAACTAGGATAATCTCTCCACTATAAGAGGTAAACCTTACAGCAGGACAATCTTATAATCAGTTCATGTGATCATGATTTTTAATTTTAGATTTAATAATTAGATTATAAATTAGATTTAATTTAAGAAATAATCTAAATATGCACATATAATCATATAATAATATAATCAATCTAGGCTCTGATACCAATTGAAGGTACCAGATTTAAAGTTTCAAGACTAGATCTTGAAACTTTTTCAAGATCAGGTAGTGAAAGACTAAAATAAATTAAAATTTATTTATAAAAAATAAAAAATTCTTAGATTTAAGATTCTATTACATGATTATAGCATGAGATTAAATTAAAAATTAAAAACATCAGAAAGAAAAATATGCTAATCATATCAACAAGCATCTACACTACACCTAATATAGGTATGTAATAATAGATCAGATCTATATTAGCTGTGCAAGTTAGATGTTCGAACTTGCTAATCCAAGTTGAAGGATGGAGCTCTGAGCCACAAACATATATGGCCTCTAAGAGATGTTCAAACAAGCCCACGAATCCCGATCAAAAGTTCGATATAGGAAATCAGCATAGTATGCTAGTACTATGCTGATCCTTTTTCGATGGTCGATCCAGTGCTTCCTTCTTCAAGATATAGATAGTCCAAAAAATTAGAAGAAAGGAAAAATATTTTTAATTTGAAACAACATTCAAAAATCTCTATGAAAGAGGAGTAGAAAGGAAGAGCAAAAGACCCTAGAAGAAGATTCTCTTCTTCTTCTCTTTTCTCTCACCTAGATACCTAGATTGGTGTCTATGAAATCCCCATGGCCCAAGAGTCTCTCTCTCTAATTTTCACACGCCCAAGTATCCTCTCAATGATTTAGAATCAGTGTAAATTTCATCCCAAAAAGATCTTCTTATAAAGAGATATGGAAGAGTTTTGGTTGGGTTAAATTCCTACATAAGGTAAGAATACATATAGCAACTAGTTAGGGAGCCCAACACTTGGGCGCCCCCTCCTTTGTTTTAGGCATGGACCACCAAGGTAGGTGCACAAAATTTTTCCTTTTAACCATGGAAATTAGAGGAGAAATCAGGATGGGGCAGCACACATGAGAAGAGACCAAGTTTATTGGGATTCTATCATATAGAGTCCAACAAACTTCAACAACTTCCCATCTATTGACCTGGTCCACAACTAAATGCCATATAGAAAAGAGAGGAGAAGGATGGGGGTGTGTGATGATCAGGGAGAGAGGAGATTTATCACTAAAAACAAGAGAGAAAGGGCATGGGGGGCATGGGATATTGGTGGTGCAAGAAAGATAGATCCTAGTCTTACTAGGATTCCATATTTGACTTGGTCAAATATGGTTTCTCAAACCAAATCAAACCAGAAGTAACTCAACCCAATTAAATTAGGTCCTAATCTAATTAAAAATTTAATTAAATTAGTTTAAATTAGATTTAATTTTGATTTATTTTTTTAATTAAATTAAAAAATTGGGTTGATCCAAGTCCTAGTTGAACTAGAACTAGTTCTTCCTTGCACTTGACTTATCCAATAAAGTAATTGAACTTGATCCAATCAAGCCCAAACCAAATCTAATTAAATCATATTTAATTAAACATAATCTCATCCCTTTGGTTTAATCAAATTAGGATAATTAGCAATTGAATTGCTAATCGATCCTCTTACAATATTTGCTCTAGGTTAAACATCAATCGTATTGATCGTTTAACCTTAGAATGATTCTCAATCATTGATCAACCATCCGATCAGATAGTAAACTATAATGTGTGTGACTACATAGATTTAAATCTAAGTTAGTAGTATAGGAATAAATTTTTATATCAATCGAAGTGACCATCTAGAAATAGTATCTGACGGTCAGATAGGTCGAATGTATAGAACAACATTCTTAGAACCCATGTAAATATAATTTTCATATAATTTATCCCTTTGACCAAAATGCTTGTAGGATACATCAGAGTTAAACTGTTAACTTTGATTAAGCTATCCACATTATATTTCAAAATACCAAATCCATCTCATTGATTATCTTGGCCAAGGTTTTGCTATATTGAAATACGGTTATACATTCTTCTCCAACTCTTAGAGTGGTCAATTTTATTTTGATCACACATAGACTTTGCAAGCACTTGACTGTGCCCAGAAGCTTTTCGTTATTGAATTAAAAATTTAGTTAGTCAGGTATCAAAGCATAATGAGTTGCTTGCAAGCCACTAAGGTGATCTCAAGTCTAAGGGATACTTATACTTATATCCTATCATAGACATTCTCGACAGTACAATGCTCTGAAGTTGGTCACGTTCAATAACGATGTGCCCTTACATCTCATCTGTATGCCATATTAGAGTCTCCATACTTCTTGGTTAAGAGGACAACTAATCTATATAGCATACAGTGATCTATGCTCGATAGACATTGTCATCCTTATTAATAGCCTATCATTTGGTCATGAATAATTTTAAGGACTAATCGATAAATCCTCTCTTTATTGAACCTAAATAGTCCTAAGGATTTTATTATAATAATAGAGTTCATTAGAAGATGAAAACTTATGATGAAAAATATCAAAAATATATTTTATTAATTAATAAATTAATTATAATTATAATATAGCTCAACCATTACTAGGTTGATGATTGACTTTGGAATATATTTTCCAATATGCCCATCCTGGTGTGTGCCCCTTATGGATAAACATGAGAAAGTTGGTAGGTTAGCTCTTTTAAAATAGTTTGAACGGGTCAAAACAAGTTTAAAATAGTTTAAACTCAAAAGCGAGATTCCTAGGCACCAATGCACCTTATCTGATAAGGTGGCACACGCCCTCTAATTTTATGCAAAAAAATGAGAAGAAAAATCTGAAGGGATCATAGGGCCTTTGGGAGAGTCCTTCTGCTTTAACCAACTTGACCCAGTCAAATTGCTTAAAGCCCTAGGACTCTTAGGTCTCCTGTTCTCTCTATAAATAAGAACCTAGGCCAAAGTGTTTGGCCATCACATTAGCCCATAGCAAAGCCCTATCCCTCTATTTCTATGCCTCCTCTCCCTCTTCTTCTCCCTCTTCCCCATGCCCAAGAGTTGGGCCAATCAGCTCCTTGAGTGTTGAGGTGCTGTCCATGCAAATCAAAGTTGAAGGAGACTATTATTGTGTGTCAATCGGACTACTGTCGGAGATCAGATTGAAGTTATGTTTAGGAGATCTAGTTGCTGATTTTTAGAGTTTAGATCTAGAAGGAGAAGATCTCTAGATCTGACTTGAGTGAATGCTGATAGAGGCCGGGTATGCACGCGACTCAAGTTGATTCTTGGGATAGCATATTGATCATCGCAGTGAGTGAATAGTTCACTTATGAACAGGTGGTATTTCGATATGCAAATTTTATTTTTAGTTTTAGATCTATATAATTAGATCTGAGAACTCTCAGATCTAATTGGATCAGTAAGAAAAGTTTTAAAATCCACTGCACAAACCTAATCTAATCAGGTCGATCCTATAGTTCCTTCAACTGATATTAGAGCTACGATTTTAGTTCTAGATCTAGATAGTTTTAGATCTAAAATTTATTTTTGATGAGATCAATCATATTTTCTATTAGTACATGAGATGTATGCAAAGCATGAGTATAATAGATCTAGTTTCATATATGAGATATATTTTGTAGATCTAGTTCTAGTTGTAGTAGAATTTTTTTCTGATTGGGGCATCCTCTTGGCCGTCCGATCATAAGAGTAAGATGGATTTAAAGGCCCCACTTTTCATTCGATAGGATGCTCTTATGGTGTGTAGGGGTGCCACGTGTCTGTCCTCAATCAGAAAATCAAAACTTACTTTTTGTTAAACCTAAGATCCAAAAATCCTATGACCTTTGTTTCATGCTTTATTTTTCTAAATCATGTTACACTTAATTAAGAATTAAGTTATAAAATCAATTAGATTTAAAATTGAGAATTTTCAGATCTAAGATACCTTCATAAAACATGGGTTTAGGGTATGGGTAGCTTGATTAGGTCTAGCTTGAGCGGTTGATCAAATTGAATCAAGAGTTTGTTATATGGGATCAAGAGTACTTAATTGACCAGCCTGATAGTTATAAGTTTGGTCAAGATTGATTTATAGCCACATGTGATCGATCACTTCAAGACCTAATCTGGCTTTATAGTTCGAGCCTAGATTGTATATGAATCTAATTAGTTCTGATTCAATAAATTGGTAGCGAAGATAGGTCTGGTAGATACAACTAGTGGTCATTAATAGGCAGCTACTCGATCTAAATGCATCTATGGTGAGTTAATGGCATATCCCCCCCACTGATCTCACTTACCTAGCCAATTTGATTGACCTAGTTCTGTATTAAGATTGCTAATGACTCAAGCTAACCCATGCCACTAGGTTAGTCATAACCATTATGACTAGTTAGGATTAAAGAGACCTGCATTGAAATCTCTCTAAAAAAATATTAAGTCAGTTAATCTTCCACTATTATAGTTGTGCAGGGCCCTTCTTGGGATTGATTATTCTCGTCTAGATACAATGGTTCAGTTGCACCAGGAAGATGCAACCACAGCTATTAGGCATGAGATGCTACAGATTGAAGAAGGGTTGGGCTTAATATTTTGTATATGGTGAGGGTCCTAATCATGAATCCATTTCATACAAATGGTGGGTCTGATTTAACTAAGAAGGGGAGCAATATTCTGGGCATGGTGAGCTTCATGAATTAGAGATCAAGTTGGGTGCAACATATTTAGAGAAATATTGGACAAGAGTTATCCACTCATTGGTTGACTCATCACTAACAACTATTACGTGAGATGATGAGCCAATCGGTGGGACCGCACCAACCACTAAAAATATTTGATTGTGGAGATTTTTGCATCTCTTCTAAGAAAGTGTAGGGATCTAAAAAAATAGTGGAAGCCCAAATTTATTTTAAAAATGAAAATCCTAAAATAAATTGGTTAAGTTAATTACAAGTCTAGCAAGAAACTTTGACTCTTTATAGAAAAATATTTGCATCCAACCCCTTAGATAGAATCCTAAAGACCAACCAATTAATCAGATCTAATTTCAAGCTTTGAAACTTAAAAATTATTTTGAGTTCTAAGAAGCTGACCTATGTCTTGGACCAAAACCTTCCCCCTCTTCCAGCCCATCCGACCATCGATTAGAGAGCATCTCAGGAGAAGTGGTTGGATGACGATGATAAGATCAAGTGCTATATCTTGGCCTCAATGTTGAATAAATTGTAGTACCAACATGAGGACATGAAGACTAACAGCTAGATGCTGGCTCACCTATAAGAGTTATATGATGAGCAGAGTCACACAGTGCATTACGAAGTATCGAAGAGACTCTTCAAAGCATAGATGTGTGATGGGCAGTCGGTCCATGATCATTACCTATCGAGGATCAAGAAATTGGAGGAGCTTGAGAAGCTCGGTATATTGATGGACAAGGACCTATAGATTGATTTGATCCTGCAGTCCTTGATCGATTCATATGGGCAGTTTATAGTAAGCTTCTATATGAATAAGATCCAATACATCCTAGCTGAGTTGATGAACATGCTGGTAACTATGAAGGGACCTTGAAGAGTTCAAGGGACTCAATTCTTTTTTTGGAGCAGACTTCTTCCAAAAAACGTCTTCTAGGAAGAAGAAATTTGCGAAGAAGCAGAAGATGGAGGGAAAGAAGGACAAGAAGAAAGAGCCAAAGAAGAAGGCGATGGAGAAGGAAAAGTATTTTTACTATAACTTTGATAGCCATTGGAAGCAAAACTGCCTTGTTTACCTAGCAAGCCTGAATAATAAGAGGGAAGGAGAATCTTCTGAAGGTATGCTCGTCATTGAGATGAACCTAATGATTTCTTCTGCATCTAGTTGGATGCTTGACTCTGGATCTAGTGCTTATTTGTGCACTTTTTTGCAGGATCTTTAGGACAGTAGGAGGCTGAGGGACGGTGAAATGATTCTGCATATTGAAAATAGAGCAAGAGTTGCTACTATGGTCATGAAAATGTACCCTTTATAACTACCGTCTGGGAGCATTTTAGTTTTAAGAAACTATTTTTATGTACCTACTATGAGCAGGAATCTGATTTCTATCTTCTATCTAGCATAGGATGGCTATGTAATTAGTTTTAATAAGGACCACTATATTATTTTTTATGAAAGAAATAAAATTAGAAGTGATTTTTTGATAAATGGTCTTTATCAGTTACATGTAGATGTACCTATTTATTATATTGAGCAAAATATGAATGCCATAGGATCGAAAAGACCTAGAGATTATATAATAAAAAATATTTATGGCATCTTAGGCTAGGTCATATAGTAGAAGATAGGATTAATAAATTAAAAAAATTCAAACTAATGGGTTCGTTGACTTTCGAGTCATATCTAATTGAGTCATGACTTCAAGATAAAATGACCAAGATATCCTTTGTAGGACATGGAAAAAGGATCATAGAGTTACTTGCTCTGGTACATACAGATGTCTACAATCCATTTGATGTGCCAGTTAGAGGCGGTTTTGTCTACTTCATCATCTTTATCGATAATTTTTTTGGTATGGATATGTATATCAGATGCGACATAAGTCTAAGGTCTTTGAAAAGTTCAAAAAATTCATACATGAAGTAGAAAAATAAATCAAAAAATTCATTAAGGTTCTTCAATTAGATCGAGGAGGAGAATATCTTAATAAAGAATTTTTGAACTATCTCAAGAAGAATGGCATAGTCTAGTAGTGGACTCTACCAAGAACATCTCAACTCAATAGGATTTTAGAATAGAGGAACTGGACTCTATTAGATATAGTTCGTTCCATGATGAGCTTCATAGACTTTTCAAAATTTCTTTGGGGATATAGTTTAATGATATCAATTTATGTATTGAATAGGATTTCTTTTAAAATCATTCCTACCACACCATATGAGATATGATATGATAATCTAAGTCATCTCAAGATTTGAGGTTATACGACCCATGATAAGAGATAGTAGGTAGACAAGTTAGAATCTAGGTTCCTTAGAGCTCGATTCATTAGATATCCTAAGGAGTCTTTAGAATATTACTTCTATCTTTCCAAAGACCATAACATGATTATGATTCGACATGTAATCTTTCTTAAAAAATAGTTTATTCAAGATGATGACATGGTAAGATAGATCAGGCTTGAGGAGAAAGTCTGTGAAGAGCAAAGAGCCAAGAAGCCTAAGGAACCTGGTTAGTTTAAGCCAATCCACACACTACCTCCTCTACCTCATAAGTTTAGTAGGGTTTTCGGTCCTCCTGAGAGATACATAGGTATTATTTTAGAGAATGTAGAGCAAATATTCCTCATAGAAAATGAGGTTCATGGAGATGATTCAAAAATTTATGATGAGGTGATATCAGATATCTACTCTAAGAAATGGCAAGAGATAATGAAGTCAAAAATTGACTTGATGCACTCGAACCAAGTCTGGACCTTGGTAGATCCATCTGAAGGTATTATACCTATTGGGTGTGAATGGATTGTTGGGGGTAAACCTCGCTCTCATCGAAGTTTGGTCTAATGCTCAGCCAAGTATAATTTGTAATCACAGAAGAATCTTAATCGCCACTTCTCCACCAGTCGAACTTCTTCCGAACTTCTTCATCAATCGAACTTCTTTCGAACTTCTCTTGCAGCTGGACTTCTCCATCAGTCAAACTCCTCCCGAACTTCTCCATTAGTTGAACTCCTTTCGGACTTCTCCTTCAGCTAGACTTCTCCATCAATCAGATTCTTTTCAGACTTCTCGTTCAACCGAACTCCTTCCAAACTTCTCCTTCAATCGGACTTCTCCATCAGTCGGACTCCTTCCAGACTTCTCCATCAGTTGAACTCCATCTAAATTCCTCTAGTGGATTACTTTCAAATTTGAACTAGCATTCCACTCGGATGATCCCCTCTAGTCGTATTCTCTCTAGGTGATTTCTTGCAGTCAAACCTCTTTTAATCTACAGCTCTCTACATAGCATGAATCAACTCACTCATAAACAACCTAGAGGAGTCCAAACTCCTCCAAAATTGATAAATATCAAAGCTCTTCACTAACCACCGCTTGCTTCCTTCGAACTTCGACTATTAAATCCTAACAAATGGCACGTCATGACAACGGACACTACTCTCCGTAACAAACTCCACGTGGCCTCGAGCGGCCCACTATCCGATGGTTATGATTGTCACTTTCAAGTTTATTACATGCTCCATCTATAAAAAAGATCCTCTAGATATATTTTCTCTAAGCTCTCTTCTTCTTCCTAAAATTTTGTTGAATTCTTTCCTGAGCACTCTATTTCTATTAGCTAGAACAGCTGACTTGATCGTCAGAGGGTCCTGCTGAAGCCACCACCATCGACTTTAGATGGAACTTTATTTTGTAAGTTACCGACGGCGACTTCTTCTTTCTTAACTCCAGCTCGATCTGGTATCAACCAGATTCTGCGCTAACAGGATTGGGAAGAGCTGACTTGATTATCGGAGAGTCCTATTGGAGCCACCACCATCGACTTCGGATGGAACTTTATTTTACAAGTCACCAACGGTGACCTCTTCTTTCTTAACTCTAGCTTGATTCGTCGTCAACCAGATTCTACACTAATAGGATTAGAAAGAGCTGACTTGATCATCGAAGGGTCCTGTCGAAGCCACCACCACCGACTTTGGATGGAACTTTATTTTGTAGGTCATCGATGGCGACCTCTTCTTCCTGAATTCCAGCTCAATCTAGCATCAACCAGATTCTGCATCAATAGGATTGGTGCTAGAGAATGGGCAATTTGTAAATCCTTATTCTTAAAGGAGTGCTCAATCGACCCTGTGGATATTCTTCTACAAGGTTTATCTCTATCCTCTCTCTTAATCCCAAGAAATGCCTCCAAAGAAGGCAACTACTCGGAGATCTACCACTTCTACCATCAAATCTGAGCCAGATCCATCTATTTCCACTCCATCATCGGTGCTTCAACCTTCTCCATCGACGGTCATGGTAGATCCAGAATAGTTTAACCTACTGATGCAATAGGTTCAGGACCTCACTGAAATGGTGCAGGCCATGCAGCAACCCTCGATAATGGTTCCATCAGAAAACCCACCATCGGGATGTCAGAAACTAGTCCCAAGGAGGCACGCTTGGGCTAGCATACCCGTCGCCCCTGGAAAGGAGAAATAGAGAGCACAGGATCCTTATTTAGATCATGATTCTTCTTCGAAAGGAAAGTTTTTCATCTACAGTCAGAAGCCTTCTAAGATCTATGATCGAGATGACGTCTTCGATCAAAAAGTATAAGAGATGGATCGATGGATTGAGAAACTCTACCACATCGCTCCAGCTCACCATAACGACATCTGCACCAATCCTCCTTTCTCTTTCTAAATTATGCAAGAGCCCATTCCGTCGAATTTTAAGCTTTTTCAATTTGAAAGCTACGATGGAATCTCTGATCTGGTCGATCATCTAGAGACCTTCTGGACCATGATGCTGCTCCATGGTGCACCAGACGTCATCTTATGCCAAGCTTTTCCATCTATCTTGAAGGGAGCAATAAGAAATAGGTAGTCAGCATTAAAGTCAGGTATGATCTTCATTTTGACCAGATGAGCCATTAGTTTATGGCTCATTTTGTTAGCAGCCAGCATCTCCGGAAAGGTTCAGACTCCCTCATCAACATCAAGCAGAAGGAAGGAGAGTCCATTTGGGCTTATGTCAACCGCTTCAATGCTGCTGCACCGAAAGTCCAGAACCTGGACCAGTCTATTGCAATGGCTGCACTGAAGAATGGCCTTCAGAAGAATAATTTGCTATTCTCCTTGGAGAAGAAGTATCCTTGGGACTTTGCTGATCTGCTAGCTCGAACTAAAGGATATGCCTGAGCAGAAGAAGCCTTCAAGTTGAAGGATGAGAAAGCCACAAGAGAGCGATAGGCAGGCGAGTCTAATAAGCCCATAGCTGATGGTGGACCGAATGAAGTTCGGCAGTGCTCATGGACACTCCCTAAGTGCAAGTGAGTCCATACGCCTCTTCGAGCTCATCGTCAAAGAAGCCCTGATAGAATGGCATGAAGAAGTTTTTCTTTCAGAAGGTTTCACAACTACACCCCCCCTCAATGTTCAAAAAATGCGAGTATTGATGGAGATCAAGGAGCAACTATCGAGGCTTGAAAGGATGCACACTCACCCTAGCAAGTGCAATCCTAATAAGTACTACCTCTACCATCATGACCACGTCTACGATACTGAAGAATACATTCAGCTCCAAGATAAGATCGAGGAGCTCATCAAAAGAGGTCAGCTGAGATGATTCCTCAGACGCCATTTTGAAGCAAGAGAAGATCGATCGAGGGCACTACTGCAGCTAGAATCACCAAGGAGGGAGGAACAATAGGGAGATCGGCCACCTCTCGGCATCATCAACACTATCTCTAGAAAATTTCTGCGAGAAGAGGCCAGCAGATCTGAGGGATCAGTGAAGAGATGGAGGATTGAAGAACCTATAACCTTCATCGAGATAGATGCATGGGGAGTATAGTTTCTACACAATGATGCGATTGTAACCTCTTTAAATATAACAAACTATGATGTACATCGCATCCTAGTTGATAATGGAAGTTCAGTTGATATCTTGTTTTATGATACTTTCTCTAAAATGTCAATATCTAATAGTTAGCTTGGACCAATAAACTCTCCACTAGTAGGCTTCGCTGGTGCTGTAGTACCAACTGAAGGTGTAATAACTCTAGCTGTGGCTATTGGGCAATATCCAAGATAATCTAGAGCGCAGATGGATTTTCTCATAGTAAAGTCTCCCTTTGCTTATAATGTAATACTCGATCGATCTGATCTAAATACACTTCGGACGGTGGTGTCAACTTATTATTTGAAGATGAAATTCTCGACAAGTCATGGGATCGGAGAGGTCAGGAGAGATCAAGCTTTGGCTAGGCACTGCTATTCAATTGCCCTGCAAAAGAAAGAACAGTCTGACCCTTGTCCTATCGATGGGTTAGATGTCTGGGATGACCTCGCAGAAGAAAGGGGAGAATCGATGGAAGATCTTATCTCAATCTTTTTGAATGATGAAAATATGGAGCGTACGATACAGATTGGTTCTAATCTAACTGATGGGATATAAGAGTAGCTCATCAAATTCCATTAAAGAAATGCAGATGTTTTGCCTGGGTCCCCACGGACATGTCGAGAATCGATGCAGAAGTCATGGAGTATCGTTTGGCTGTTGATCCAAAACATCGACCAATGAAAGAAAAGATGCGGAGCCATAGCCTCAGAGAGATAGAAGGCAATTGCAGAAAAAGTTGACAAGCTTCTTAAGGCTGGATTCATCCGAGAAGTCAACTATCCAAACTGGGTCTCCAACATTGTACTCATCAAAAAGGCAAACGATAAATGGATAATGTGCATAGATTTCAAAAAATTGAACAAAGTCTATCCAAAAGATAGCTACCCTCTATCCAGAACTGATCAGCTAGTGGATGCAACTTCGAGCCATGAGCTCCTCACTTTCATAGTTGTCTTCTCTGGCTATAATAAAATCTAGATGGTGTCAGAGAATGAGGAGAAAACTGCTTTTATTACTAACCATGATCTTTACTGTTATAGGGTTATGCCTTTTGGACTAAAAAATGTAGGAACAACATACCAGTGCCTGATCAATAAGATCTTCAAGGAGCAAATCTACTGCAACATGGAAGTGTATGTAGATGACATGCTTGTCAAGAGTCAAACTTCAATAAATCACATTACCGACCTTGAGAAAATCTTTGATGTCCTTCGAAAATACAAGATGAAGTTGAACCCAACCAAATATGCCTTCGGTGTGACTTCAGAAAAATTCTTAGAGTTCAGGTGTCAAGGCATGGGATTGAAACAAATTTAGAGAAGATTCAAGCCATTCAAAGATGACGGCTCCTAAATCCATCAATGAAGTGCGACACTTGGTTGAAAAGATGGCAGCCCTGAATCACTTTGTCTCAAGATCAGCCGAGCGATGCATGCCCTTTTTTCAAGTTCTCAAGCAACCAAGGAACTTCTGCTGGACCACCGAATGCCAGCAAGCCTTTAAAGAGCTCAAGGACTACCTTTGCTCACTGCTCCTGTTAGCCAAGCCCGAACCTAGAGAAAAATTATTTCTATACCTGATAGTCTCCCAAATAGCTCTGGCAGTAGTCTTAGTTAAAGAAGAAGCAAAAGTACAGCGGTTGATCTACTACATAAGTTGGGTCCTGAGAGATATCGAGATCAGGTATACCAAGTTAGAAAAACTAACTTATGCTCTATTGATTGCAGCCTAGAGACTCCGACCTTATTTCTAGGAGCACACCATAACCCTTCTTACTGATCAACCAATCAAGGTAGTCTCCATCGAATAGATGCCTTTGAGAGAATTGTAAAATGGACAATTGAGCTCACCGAATTCGACATTAACTACCAATGTCGGCCGTCAGTCAAAGTCTAAATATTGATAGATTTTATAGTGGAATGCACCATTCTACATGAAGTCAAGCATAAATAGAATGAAATCAGTATTTCATGGTTGCAGCCGAGCTCCTATGAAGAAAGATCTGATCTCTTCGAAGATTTCTAGGCCCTATATGTGGATAGCTCGTCCAATGCTTTTGGTGTAGGCGTAGGGCTGATCTTGGTTAATCCAGAGGGGATCATTGCCAAATATGTGCTGTGTTTTGAATTTCCTGCAACTAATAATGGGGCCGAATACAAAGCGTTGATCGCTGGGTTAAAGATAGCTAAAGAGTTAGAAGCAGATCGGCTCCAAGTCTATAGTAATTTTCAACTGGTGGTCGGACAGGTTAGAGGTAGTTATGAAGCATGAGAGGAAAGCATGATGAAATATCTTGAGAAAATTAAGAACTTGATTCTGACCTTCAATAGTTTTAACATCCAATAAATTCCAAGGATAGAAAATATTAGAGCCAACCTTCTCTCTAAATTGGCCACTTTAGCCCTAGCCGAATTGCCTAAGAAAGTATTTTTTAAAGTTCTGAAATGTCCAAGTTTGGAGGAACCGCAATCTATAATGCAGATCGACCATGAGCCATGTTGGATTGATCCACCGGTTGCCTATCTTAAAGATGTTCTTTCTTATAATCCAAATGAAGCTCAAAAACTCAGAAATCAAGCCTCTCGGTATGTTCTGTATGAAGGCAAGCAGTATAAAATATCATATTCTTTATCGCTCTTGAGATGTCTCCGACCTTCAGAAGCTAATTTTGTATTATGGAAAGTACATGAGGGAATCTACGGAAGTCATGTAGGGGTCAGATCTTTATCACAAAGACTACTTCAGCAAGATTACTATTGACCGATCTTGTACCATGATTTTATAAAATATGTCAAAAAATATGACCGCTGTCAAAGAAATGCAAATATCCAAAGACAGCCAGCCTTCGAACTTACACCCTTGAGCGCCCTATAACCATTTGCACAATGGGGAATAGATATACTCAGACCTTTTTCAGTGGCGTTTGGACAACGAAAGTTTCTCTTGGTGGCAATAGACTATTTCACAAAATGGATTGAAATGGAACCTCTGACAAAAATAACTGAAGCGAAAGTGTAGGACTTCATCTAGAAGTCGATTATTTGTAGATTTGGCCTACCTTGGACTCTTATAATAGATAATGGATGATAATTTGCTGGAGCAAGATTTGCCGAATTCTATGAAGATCTGAATATCTTTCACCATTTTACATCAGTGGCTTACCCACAGGCAAATAGAGAGGCCAAAGTAACTAACAGAATCCTGCTGTAAGATATCAAAGCAAGGCTTAAGAGGGAAAAAGGGACTTGGATAGATGAACTCTATCATATGCTCTGGGCTTACCAAACTACCCAAAGATTGCCAACAAAAGAAACTCCATTCGCTTTGGCCTTCGGAACTGAAGCTACCATTCCAATAGAACTTAAACTCCCATCAGCATGAGTCATGGTATTCAATGAGTAGTGCAACTCATAGGACCTAAGGGCTAACCTCGACTTGGTGGAAAAAAAATAGAAAAAAGCTCAAGTTCGAATGACAGCCTACAAGCAAAATGTAGCTCACTACTATGACTCAAAAGTCAAACACAGAATGTTCAAAGTGAGAGACTTGGTACTTCGGCTAGCAGCTATTTCACAACCTCAGAATCAAGAAAAGCTTATTCCAAATTAGGAAGGCCCATATGAAGTAGAGGAGGTCATCTGGCCTGAAACTTATCGCTTGAAGGAGCTCGAAGGAACAACACTCCTACGATCTTAAAATTTAGAAAATTTGAGAATGTACTATCAGTAATTTTTCTTCAATAAAACTCCTCCATTTCAACATTATTATTTCTTGGTGCAAAAACTATGTGATGATAGAAAAGAAGCAATCAAAAGTGGCCATGTTAGAAACAAGAGGAGAACCTCATCCTAACATGAGCAAGTCGAAGACCTCCGATTATTTAAGATAGGAGAAGAGGAGAGATCCATTCAACAGCCCATTTGTGCCCTTATTATTATGATAGGGATAGAAGGAGAACCTCGTCTTAATATGAGCAAGTCGAAGACCTTCGATTATTTAAGACAGGAGAAGGAGAGAGGCTCATTCAACGGCCCATTTGTGCCCCTATTGCCATGATAGGGATAGAAGGAGAACCTCATCCTAACATGAGCAAGTCAAAGATCTTCGATTATTTAAGACAGGAGGAGGGGAGAGGTCCATTCAATGGTCCATTTGTGGCCTTATTGCCATATTAGGGATATGAGGAGAACCATGCCCTAACATGAGCAAATCGAAGGCCTCGTTAATTTATGATAGGATGAGGAGAGAGGCCCATTCAATGGCCCATTTGTGCCCCTACAGTCTTATTAAGAATAGGAGAAGAACCTCATCCTAACTTGAGCGAAATTGAAGGCCTCATTAATTTAAGATGGAATGAGGAGAGAGGCCCATTCAATGGTCCATTTGTGCTCCTATAGCCTAGTTAGGAATAGGAGGAGAACCTCATCCTAACTTGAGCAAAGTCGAATGCCTCGTTAATTTAAGATGGGATAAGGAGAGAGGCTCATTCAACGGCCCGTTTGTGCCCCTACAGCCTTGTTAGGAATAGAAGGAGAACCTCATCCTAACTTGAGTAAAGTCGAAGGTCTTGTTAATTTAAGATGGAATGAGGGGAGAGGCCCATTCAACGGCCCATTTGTGTCCCTACTGCCATGTTAGAGAAAGAAGGAGGACCTTGTCCTAACATGAGCAAATCAAAGATCTCTAGTTATTAAAAATAGGTGGAGAGAAGAAGACCTATCAATGGCTTGACCATGCCATTACAGCCCTATTAACAGAAGGAGAACCTCATCCTAATATGAGCAAATCAAAGACTTTCGATTGCCTGAGATGGGAGAAAAATCTCATCATGGTAAAAGCAAAAATCAACCTCATCAAGAATAAGGAAGGACTTCATCTTGACAAAAGGACCAAAAAAATCAACTAAGCTAGAAATGGAAAGACAACATCATCCTAATATCGTCCTAATACAAATAAAGATCTCCGATGATGAAAAGATAGGAGAAAAGCTACTTTTTGATGATTATTCCAACAAAGGACAAAATGAAGAAGAAAAGAAAAGAAATAAAATAAAAAAATAATTAAAGAAGGTATTTTTTTTATTAAAGTTAGAATTGTTATAAAATGAAGGTCTATAAGATCGGTTACAAAAGCGAGGAGGAAAAGGCCAAAGCTCTAAGAACGATCTGATCCCTTAGACTTTGGGCTGCTGGCCATCACCAAAGATTCATTTAAACTGACTATCTCTTCCTCAAGTTCTTTCTTTCTTAGTAGACTCTCCACATACATCCTATCAGCTCATCGATAATTATCTTCGAATTCGCTTTACTACCTCCTCAGAACCGCTGACTTAGCCTCTACGTCTTTCACAGCTTGACGCTCGTATATCATATGGATCTTCAACTGTTGGTGTTCGGCCTTATCCTTCTCGTATGCAAATGAAAGATCATGAAAGAATTTCCTCAGAAAAATAATCTGCTCTGACTCTTTATCAGCACCGACCTACTGATTATCGTGTAATTGCCTTCGAAGACGAGCTACCTCTTCATTCGTCGATTTGAGCTCACTTTCAAGTCTACTCATTTTCTTCTTATAATCAGTCCTACACTTATCATGCCAAGCTTCAGCATCATGAAGTTGCCTCTGGGGCTCGAAAATTTTTTTCGACCAGTCCCAATCGTGTCTCGACTTATCAGATGACCACGATGAACTCTCCTCTAATAATTGGATTGTCTCTTTCGCTGAATCAAGTTCAACTTTGAGAGAGCTGATCTTCATGGTCAACACCCAGGACTTATCACTGGCACTTTTCTTAAACTCCACTAACTCCTCAAAATTATTCTTCTTAATGTTGAAGCTCAGAGAATCCTTCATGTGTAATTTGCGGAGGCGAGTGACTTCAATTGTCGCTTTCGAAGCATTTTTCCTAGATTTTTGGAGTTCATCTTCTGTCTTTTTTAGTTTTTTCCTTAGGTGATGAATTTTTCTCTTCAAACTCTTAATTACTAGTTTTAAAGAAATTTCTTGAGGTAGCAACTCAATATCGGCGGAAGACTGCATCCAACATATGAAAGAAATTCTAAGCTATTGATAAAAAGAAGTCTTACTTTCATTGATAAAAGTTTTTTCAAGTACAGGATGAAGTAAAAAGAAAATACAATAACTAAAAGCTCCCAACCTCGAGAGGGGAAGCAGTAGGGAAACTCGGCACTCCTGTAGTAGCTACAGACTCAGGAGCAAGTTTGGCTGGTGGTTTAGAGGATTTGGGTTCCTCAACAGCAGGTTCAGAACGTTCTACGATCGCTCCGATGGGAGAAGGGTTGACTGCAGTAGTGGATGGTTTGGCTTTCCCATCGGCAGCCTCCTCTTCTTTTAAAAAACTTAGGTTAAGCTCGAGAAATTTTCAGGCAACTTGGCCCTCACAGAGCTCAAAACCTTTAACGAACTTCTGTTGGCCGAACTCGACATTCAGGTTCCTCATTTCGAAAGAGGCCTCAAACTCTTTCACGGCTCGGATCATTGCCTCCGAGATCAACTTCGCCATCCAAGCTTCCAGTTTAGCGACTTTGATTTCAGCTTCTTTCTTTCTTTCCTCCTCTAAAGTCAGTGCAGCCTTGAGTCTGGCTGAGATGAACTTCTCCTTCCGGAGTGCACCCTAGAGACTTTCAATTTTTGCCATCTTCTCCTCCGCAAGATGCTCAACCTCGTCGATCTTTTCTTGAAGGCGACTGACCTCGGCTCGAAGATCCTCTTGGACCTTCTCTGCCTCTGCCTCCAGATGGTGTGCCATCTTGATGTGGATGAGCATTTGGTGACCCGACCGACTACAACAAATGATCAATGTTAAAAAAAAAAAAGAACGAGAGAAGAGAGTGTTAGATATATGTGCCCTAGAAGCCAGAATTGGCTGACACTTGTAATACACTTCTAGGGGCAAAATTATAATTTTAACTATAATTAATAAAATGGGTTATTTTCTATCACACATGTGTATTTAGTGTCTGTGATACATCCTTTGAGTTAATGGTAATGATAATTCATATTTTCAAGAGTTGAAAATTTAAGACATGAATAATCATTATTAACTCATAAACAGCTCCCGACCATAGGATCATCACGAGGATGGTGATTGATCCGGAAGGTTGGTGTACGATTGCTTCTCTTTAGTAGATGAGTCTTGAGTCTATGGTGTGGAGACACCGGAGCGAGAGTACAGGTACTCGTTAGAGAACGAGGGCACTGAGCGTGACCACCTCGAGTAGTCATTAGGAAGTCTACCTTCTCGTCAATGACTGACTCGATGCTGCAGTAGTGTGTCTGGTTCTTTGACCTGAGATGCATCGGCAGTTCACCTTGAGGGTGTTATAGTTTGACTACACCATTACTCGGTCTCCTAGCCATATGGAACCCTGAGGTGTATGTTGGCTATAGCATGTTCATTGTAGGAACTGGATTGCATCAAGATGGGAATCTATCTACCTCGGTGGTAGAGGAGTAGCCCTATGATGATCATGAGAATCAAGTCCAGAAGCCCATGGCCATGGCAGAGTGAAATAATAGAAAGAGTTTCTATTTAGATTTTCACATTGGACTCGAATCGAATGATTACATCATATGACAGAGACTAGGGTTTGACGAGTTCACCTTAACCCTAATCTGATCGGGGCTCAAGATAGAAGAACTTAATCACACAGGTAGCTGCACCAAGAGGTTCGCATTCAGCTCTGATGGGTTGCCACCATATACTGCTAGGTGTCACTGGTGGATTTTGGGAGCAATTAGAATGATTTAGATGATCGATCATTCTAGCTGTTCGAATCAGAAGAGTTCTGATCCATCGAAAGGAGTTTCGATGATGTCGATGATAGAGATCATGACATATCCCATTACCATACAGAACTGAACCTAACTGGGTCACACAAACAAGGGTTTGAATCTGGTGATCATCAATTGAACTGATCTAGTTCAATTGATCTGAATGAGATTCAATTAGGTTCAAGGAAATCGTGCTAGCACTCGATTGAACCTAACGTTCTTCTTTTACTATCATAAATAAGTTGTCCTGACTGAGCCAAAGGAGTTTGTGCTCAATCAGAGGCCTTCATATGGTCTGACTGGAGGTTGTCCAAGTCAGAATAGGTTGTCTTATTTGTAAGACATTACCTGCCATTTTTGGTCACCTGCCATTTCTTGTTCTTTGACTTTGGTCAAAAGTCTACCTTTGACTGGTCAAACGTTGACCATTGACCCTTTGACTTTTGACCACATGTCATGCACCTATTGGAGAGCTGGTGGGGGCCTGTCCCCCTGCCAGAACCTGGCAAGGAGAAGGGCGCACGCCAAGGGTGGCGTGAGCCCAAGTAGGAGGCGCCTAGGAGTCCTTGTTGGACAAGGACTCCACCTCCCTTTTGGATTCCAATTCAGAGTTCTACTAAGAATCCAAGTTTGACTGGTCTTAGGCGCCCTCTAAGGAGGAATCCAGGGGTCTCTATTCCAACCAATCAGATTTAGATCTGATTTCACAAAGGGTTGTGATTGGTTGAGAGGAAGAGGAGTTGGATCACAAGAGGTCTATAAATAAGACCCTGCGCCCAACCCTAATTCCTAAGTGAATTCAATAGAGATTTCCCACGCCCCAAGGCTGCCTCTCCCCTCCTTCTCCATGCCATAGTCTCTTCTCCCCTTGCTCTCCACGTCCAAAAGGTGTTTTGGACTTAGGTTGGTGCGATTCAGATCAAGGAAAGGCGATCAAAAGCAAGAAGGCTGCGCTGCTGCAAAAGGACGACTGCAGATCTTCAAAAGAGTTTTGAAGATCCTCCAGATCAGATCCAGATCTGATTTTTGGAGGTGTGATAGAGAAGAAGAGGATCTCCAGATCCAACCCGAGTGGATACCGGTAGAGGCCAGGCGCTTGCGTGGCTAAGATCCAGAACCTTCCGCTGCAATCAGGATCATCTACAGGGTAATAGGATTACCCAAATCAGGTAAATTAAATTTGATTTAATTTATCTTATTTTATTTTATTTATTAAAATAATAAGAATCAGATCTGAAACATATCAAGATCTGATTGAGATCAAGAGAAAATTTTTGAAATATATCTCTTGATCTAATCAGATCTGGACGAACCTGGACCGGGAAATCAGGATTTCCCTTCAACTGGTATCAGAGCCATGGTTCTAAATTGTTTAGATCTGATTTTAATTTTATTTTAATTAGAAAATAAAGTGATTTCAGATGTCACATGAGATGTGATCAGATCTGAAATCAGAAAAATTAAAATTAAATGATTTGGATCTAAGAACATGAAGATATGCATGACTAGTTCTAGAATAGAATAGTTCTATAGAATAGTTTTGCATGTCTTTGATTTAATCTGATTAAATCATATTTTAGATCTTCTTATTTACTATTTTTCTGATATTATAAGTGTTATAATAACATCTGATAAACAGCAAATAAAAATTATTTAATTTTAAATATCATATGAGATATGATTAGATGCATGTCTAGACTAGTTGTAGAATAGTTCTACATAATTGTCTAGATTAGAATTTATTTTGATTAGATCAATTTAAATCTAATTTTTTAGATTATTATGAGATAATTTAGATCTGAAAATATGCATGATTTGATACATGAGATGTATGCAAAATATGCCATGATTAGATCTAAATTTGTATATGAGATATATGATATAGATCTATAACTGTTTTGTAGATTTACATGTTCCTGATTAAGGCGTTCCTCTTGGCCGTCCGGTCATAAGAACGAAGAAGGGTTTAAAGGCCCTCTCTTCCCATTCGATGGGGTGTTCTTATGACGTGTAGGGGTGCTGCGTGTTCGTCCTTAATCAGAAACCCAAAACTTACTTTCTGCAAAACCCTAGATCCTGAAACCCTAGGATTTATTGTGCATATTTTGTTTATGAACCCTACTTAATTAAGAATTAAGTTTATGGAATATTAATTAGGTCTAAAATTGAGAATTTCAGATCTAAGACATATTCATAATACTGGGTTCGGGCTTGGGTAGCTCAATTAGGTCTAAGCGGTTGATCAAACCGAATCAAGAGTTGGTTAGATGGGATCAACAATGCTTAAATTGACCAGCCTAATAGGATTAAGTCTGGGTCAAGATCGAGTCACGATCAAGCAAGACCTAATTAGGCTCAGAGGTTAGAGTCTGGATTGTAGGCTAACCCAATTGGTTCTGACTCAACAATTTGGTGTCTAAGGTAAGTTTGGCACAGACGATCGACTGGTTTTTAATTGGAAGCTACTCGACCTGAATGCGTTCTTGTGCGAGTTAACGGCATATTCCTTCCACCGGTCTCACTTACCTGGCCATATCTGTTGACACAGTTCTGATCTGAGGTGGTCAATAATCCGAGCTAACCCATGCCACTAGGTTAGTCATAATTGTTATGACTAAGCCAAGTCTAGTTTAATGAGACCTGAATCAATTCTCCCTAAGAAAAGATTAAGTCTGAGGTCTTCCACCATTGTAGATGTGCGGGCCCTTCCCGGGGTTGATTGTTCTCGGCTGGATACAGTGGCTCAGTTGCACCGGGAAGATGCAACCATGTCTATTAGGCATTGGATGCTATGGGCTGGAGGATGAGTTGGGCTCAATATTTCGGATACGGTGAGAGACTCAATTAGGAACCCAGTCTATGCAAATGGTGGGTCTGACTTAACTAAGGAGTGGATCAATATTCCGGATACGGTGAGATTCATGAATTAGAGACCAAGTTTGGGTGCACCATGATTAGAGAATCATTGAACAAGAGTTGTTCACTCATTGGCTAACCCATCACCAATAACTGTTAGGTGAGGTGATGAGTCAGTTGGTGAGACCGCACCACCCACTAGAAATCATTAATCGTGGAGATTTTCGCATCTCTACAGAGGGAGTGTAGGGATCCGAGAAAATAGTGGGAGCTAATTTGTTTAAAAATAAAATCCCTAAACAAATTGGTCAAGTCAAAATTACAGTATCTAACTAGAATCTTTGACTCTCTACAGGAAAATGTCTGCGTCCAACCCATTGGCACGTATCCTAGACACACATAGACTGACTGGACCCAATTATAAAGATTGGCTCAGGAACTACAAAATTAGTTTTGGGTTCAGAGAAGTTAACCACATGTTTTGGACCAGGACCCTCCCACCTTACCAGCCTCGTCCATCCACTGAACAGAGAGCGTCTCTGGAAAAATGGATTGACGAAGATAATAAGGCCAGATATTACATGTTGGGCTCGATGTCTGATGAGCTCCAGCGCCAACATGAAGATATCGGGACTGCTCGCCAAATGTTGGCTCACCTGCAGGAGATGTTTGGTGAACAGAGTCGCGCAGCCAAATATCAAGTCACGAAATGACTTTTTAAGGCTAAGATGCGTGATGGGCAGTCAGTCCAAGATCACTGTCTGACAATGATCAAGGACATGGAAGAGCTTGAGAAGCTCGGTGTGAAGTTGGACTTGGACCTTGCAGAACGATATTATTCTGCAATCCTTGACTGATGCATATGGGCAATTCATCATGAATTACCACATGCATAAACTTCAAAATTCCTTGGCCGAAGTTAATGAATATGCTGGTTACCGCTGAGCTTTCTATGAAAGGTTCTAAAGGCTCAGTTCTTGCTATGGAACGGACTTCTTCCAAAAGAAAGTCTTATGGAAAGAAAAAGAAGTCTGTGAAAAAGCAAAAGGTGGAAGGATCAAAGAAGAAGAAGGCAGAACCGAAGAAGAAGGCCGATGGCAAAGGAAAGTGTTTCCATTGCAACAGCGATCTGTGCTCATTGGCAAGCTGGAATCTGCCCTATGCACTTAGCCTGGCCACCCTGTTATAGAACAAGAAGGATTATGTGTTTCCTTCTTGGTTATGGTTATTGCATTCATTAATTCGAGCAAAATGTGAATGCCAAACGACCTAGGGATAGTCCAAACGATAGATATCTATGGCACCTGAGATTAGGTCATATAGCAGAAGATAGGATCAACAAATTGGAGAAAAATGGGCTATTGAGTCCATTGACTTTTGAGTCATATCCAACTTGTGAATCTTGTCTTCAAGGCAAAATGACTAAACTCCCTTTTGTTGGACATGGGGAGAGGGCCACAGATCTCCTTGCCCTAGTACATACTGATGTGTGCGGCCCATTTGATGTGCCGGCTAGAGGCAATTTTGTCTACTTCATTACCTTTACCGATGATCTGTCTAGGTATGGGTATGTGTATCTTATGAGACACAAGTCTGAAGCTTTTGAAAAGTTCAAAGAATTCAGACATGAAGTAGAAAAACAAACTGGAAAAACCCATTAAGGTTCTTCGATCAGATCGAGGAGGTGAATACCTTAGCCGGGAATTCCTAGACTATCTTAAGGAAAATGGCATAGTCTCTCAATGGACTCCACCAGGAACACCTCAACTCAACGGGGTTTCAGAATGGAGAAATCGGACTCTATTGGATATGGTTCGATCCATGATGAGCTTCACAGACCTCCCTGATTTTCTTTGGGGACACTCATTGTTAACTTCAATTCTATCTACTGAATAGGGTTCCCTCTAAAACCGTTCCTACCACACCGTATGAGATATGGCACGGTAAGAAACCAAGTCTGAGTCATCTCAGAATTTGGGGTTGTCCGGCTCATGTCAAAAGACAACAAGCGGACAAGTTAGAGTTTAGGTCCTTTAGAGCTCGATTCATAGGATATCCTAAAGAGTCATTAGGATACTATTTCTACATTCCAGAAGACCACAATGTGATTGTGAGTCGACATGCCATCTTTCTTGAAAAATAGTTTATTCAAGATAGCGGCATTGGAAAGCAGATTAAGCTTGATGAGAAAGTCTCACAAGTAGAACGAGCTAAGGACCAATTGGAACCAAATCAGGTTGAGCCAATAAGAACACTACCTCCTCCACCTCGTAGATCGGAAAGAGTTTTCCCGTCCCCCTGAAAGATACTTAGGTATTATTTCAGAGGAGTAGAGAAAATGTTCCTCATAGGTAATGGTGCTCATGGTGATGATCCCAAAACCTACAACGAGGCGATATCAGATATCGACTCCGAGAAATGGCTAGAGGCAATGCAGTCAGAAATTGACTCGATGCACTCAAACCAAGTCTGGACCTTGGTAGATCCACCAGAAGGTATAGTACCTATTGGGTGTAAATGGATCTTCAAGAGAAAGATTGGTGCAGATGGGAATGTGGAGACATTCAAGGCTAGACTAGTGGCAAAAGGTTATAGTCAACGCGAAGGCATTGACTATCAGGATACCTTTTTCCCAGTAGCTATGCTAAAATCCATCCGCACATTGCTTGCCGTTGCAGCCTATTTCGATTATGAAATATGGCAAATGGACGTGAAAACGGCATTCCTAAATGGATATCTTGAGGAAGATATCTATATGGAACAGCCGCTAGGTTTCACATCCAGTGATACTGATCACAAGGTTTGCAAGCTGCAAAGGTCCATATATGGACTTAAGCAAGCATCTCGGAGCTGGAACACTCGTTTCAATGATGTGATCAAAAAGTTTGGTTTCATCAAAAATGAAGAGGAACCATGTGTTTTCAAAAGGGTCAGTGGGAGCGCTGTTGTCTTCCTCGTATTGTACGTGGATGACATCCTCCTTATTGGGAATGATATTCCCATGTTGACATCAGTCAAGATGTGGTTGTCCAAGGAATTCTCCATGAAAGACCTAGGTGAAGCATCCTTTATTCTAGGAATTAAGGTCTATAGGGATAGACCGAATAGGATGCTAGGACTTTCACAGAAGATGTACATAGAGGAAGTACTAAAGAGGTTTAGTATGGAAAACTCTAAGAGGGGATTAATACCCTTCAGACATGGTATTCATCTTTCCAAGAAGATGTGCCCCAGCACACCTGAGGAAATAGAACGCATGAGCAAGATCCCTTATGCTTCTGCAATAGGGAGCCTCATGTATGCCATGCTATGTACACGACCTGATATAGCCCATGCTGTGAGTGTCACAAGCAGATATCAGTCAAATCCAGGTGAAGAACACTGGACTTCTGTGAAATGTATCCTTAAGTACTTGAGAAGAACTAAGGATATGATGTTGGTCTTTGGTAATGGAGAACTCCAAGTTCAGGGATACACAGACTCGGACTTCATGTCCGATATAGATGATCGAAAGTCGACATCTGGCAGACTGTTTGTGCTGGAAGAGTTCCAAGCAAACGGTGATACCATCTCATCCGCGATTACCTTGAGAAAGGTTACGTTGAGGTCAAGAGAGTCAACTCCGCAGATAATGTGGCAGACCCACTTACAAAGCCGTTGGGCCAGCAGAAGATCGAAGCCCACCTTGAGAAGATGGGACTTAGACTTGTAGCCAATTGGCTTTAGGACAAGTGGGAGATTGTTAGATATATGTGCCCTAGAAGCCAGAATTGGCTGACACTTGTAATACACTTCTAGGGGCAAAATTATAATTTTGACTATAATTAATAAAATGGGTTATTTTCTATCACATATGTGTATTTAGTGTCTGTGATACATCCTTTGAGTTAATGGTAATGATAATTCATATTTTCAAGAGTTGAAAATTTAAGACATGAATAATCATTATTAACTCATAAAATGCTCCCGACCATAGGATCATCACGAGGATGGTGATTGATCCGGAAGGTTGGTGTACAATCGCTTCTCTTTAGTAGATGAGTCTTGAGTCTACGGTGTGGAGACACCGGAGCGAGAGTACAGGTACTCGTTAGAGAACGAGGGCACTGAGCGTGACCACCTCGAGTAGTCATTAGGGAAGTCTACCTTCTCGTCAATGACTGACTCGATGCTGCAGTAGTGTGTCTGGTTCTTTGACCTGAGGATGCATCGGCAGTTCACCTTGAGGGTGTTATAGTTTGACTACACCATTACTCGGTCTCCTAGCCATATGGAACCCTGAGGTGTATGTTGGCTATAGCATGTTCATTGTAGGAACTGGATTGCATCAAGATGGAATCTATCTACCTCGGTGGTAGAGGAGCAGCCCTATGATGATCATGAGAATCAAGTCCAGAAGCCCATGGCCATGGCAGAGTGAAATAATAGAAAGAGTTTCTATTTAGATTTTCACATTGGACTCGAATCGAATGATTACATCATATGACAGAGACTAGGGTTTGACGAGTTCACCTTAACCCTAATCTGATCGGGGCTCAAGATAGAAGAACTTAATCACACAGGTAGCTGCACCAAGAGGTTCGCATTCAGCTCTGATGGGTTGCCACCATATACTGCTAGGTGTCACTGGTGGATTTTGGGAGCAATTAGAATGATTTAGATGATCGATCATTCTAGCTGTTCGAATCAGAAGAGTTCTGATCCATCGAAAGGAGTTTCGATGATGTCGATGATAGAGATCATGACATATCCCATTACCATACAGAACTGAACCTAACTGGGTCACACAAACAAGGGTTTGAATCTGGTGATCATCAATTGAACTGATCTAGTTCAATTGATCTGAATGAGATTCAATTAGGTTCAAGGAAATCGTGCTAGCACTCGATTGAACCTAACGTTCTTCTTTTACTATCATAAATAAGTTGTCCTGACTGAGCCAAAGGAGTTTGTGCTCAATCAGAGGCCTTCATATGGTCTGACTGGAGGTTGTCCAAGTCAGAAAAGGTTGTCTTATTTTGTAAGACATTACCTGCCATTTTTGGTCACCTGCCATTTCTTGTTCTTTGACTTTGGTCAAAAGTCTACCTTTGACTGGTCAAACGTTGACCATTGACCACTTTGACTTTTGACCACATGTCATGCACCTATTGGAGAGCTGGTGGGGGCCTGTCCCCCTGCCAGAACCTGGCAAGGAGAAGGGCGCACGCCAAGGGTGGCGTGTGCCCAAGTTGGAGGCGCCTAGGAGTCCTTGTTGGACAAGGACTCCATCTCCCTTTTGGATTCCAATTAGAGTTCTCCTAAGAACCAAGTTTGACTGGTCTTAGGCGCCCTCTAAGGAGGAATCCAGGGGACTCTATTCCAACCAATCAGATTTAGATCTGATTTCACAAAGGGTTGTGATTGGTTGGAGAAGGAAGAGGAGTTGGATCACAAGAGTCTATAAATAAGACCCTGCGCCCAACCCTAATTCCTAAGTGAATTCAATAGAGATTTCCCACGCCCCAAGGCTGCCTCTCCCCTCCTTCCTCCATGCCAATACCTCTCTTCTCCCCTTGCTCTCCACGTCCAAAAGGAGTTTTGGACTTGGTTGGTGCGATTCAGATCAAAGAAAGGCGATCAAAAGCAAGAAGGCTGCGCTGCTGCAAAAGGACGACTGCAGATCTTCAAAAGAGTTTTGAAGATCCTCCAGATCAGATCCAGATCTAATTTTTGGAGGTGTGATAGAGAAGAAGAGGATCTCCAGATCCAACCCGAGTGGATACCGGTAGAGGCCAGGCGCTTGCATGGCTAAGATCCAGAACCTTCCACTGTAATCAGGATCATCTACAGGGTAATAGGATTACCCAAATCAGGTAAATTAAATTTGATTTAATTTATCTTATTTTATTTTATTTATTAAAATAATAAGAATCAGATCTGAAACATATCAAGATCTGATAGAGATCAAGAGAAAATTTTGGAAATATATCTCTTGATCTAATCAGATCTGGACGAACCTAGATCGGGAAATCAGGATTTTCCTTCAGAGAGAAGAAGGAAAAAGCAGAAGACAAGAGAAGAAGTTGGGCAATGAAGCAATCACCTTGAGGAGGGTTTCGAGAGAACCCCAGATGAGCTACCGTGGTTCAAGGTCGGCCATGTGGTCCACCACCTTCGGCATGGCACATTTATCAGTTAAAGTTTGGACGATCTTTGGATCATCGAAAGGATCCTCTCCTTATTCATTGCTGTCGTCATTCGGCTCACTAAAGTAAGCCTTATGGAGTATCTTCATGATAGCTTTCTTTTTCTTCTTCCCTTCCCTCGTCTCTCCCTCAGTAGGAAGCTTTAGAGCTTGATCCCCATTGAAAGGGCCTGGGGGCGTAGAGGGCATGGAATCCGCATCAATAGTGCCGACCTCGATAGTTGGAAGAACCTCGATACTAGCGACAACCTTGGAAGCAGCAACAGTGATAGCGAGGGCTACAGAGCTTGAAGCACCGACCTTCCCCCTCTTCGAACTACCATCTGACACTTTTTCTTTCCTTTTCTAGATGTAAACCCTCTTTGCAAGCATCGCGGCAGCATCAGTATCCATTTCTACAATAAAGAAGGAATCACAATCAGTGATAGTACACAAATGTGAAATCAAGTGAATCCAAAAAATAAAAAATGTACTGACAGGATCAAGAAGACTCAAACCAAGATTAAACAAGGTCTATTCTTTCAGAAGATTGAAAAGAAGAGGAGCTCCGTACGCTTTGAGTTTGTTGGAGGAATTAAGGTTGGCTCTATCTAAGCTTGGAGCTCGACGGACTGACTCCCTAATGCAACCCTAAGGAGAAAGATCTAATAGCAAGGTTGGATAGTGCACAAAAAAATACATTTTCTTCTAATTATGAAAGGAGGAAGGAGCACCTTTCGGTAACCTCTTTTTGCCAAACTGGAGGGAGAAGTACCACTAGTCCTTTGCAGAAGGATGGCATTTAAAAGTATAAAAATTCCTAAAGAGTGAAATGGTCGAATGGACCTTGGCTAGATGATAGAGGAAAAGGAATCCTATTATAAACCTAAAAGAATTTGGTGCTATGGAGGCAAGAAAGATGTTCAAAAATCGAAAAAGAGCAACTACAAAAGGAGGGAGTGGAAGTTGGAGTCTGGCACGCAGAGTTTCTAAATATAGGTAGATTCGACTAGTCGGAGGAGAACTCGCTCGGTCACTCGATGTGGAAAGTTCAAGGCCGTACTCCTGGGGGATCCCGTACTGAATCCTAATAAGGAAAAGATTGTTTGGGGTCAGAACGCAAGGAATGGTATCCGGTATGAAAGGTTGATGAGACATGTCTCTAGTGCGAACTACTGTAACAGGGACGGGGTCAAGGAAGGCTGGACCGGATGAACTCTAGGAACCAACAGATTGGGAAGTTTTGGAGGACATCCGGATCAAACTAAATTAAAAAAAAATCCCCAAAAATTAAGAGACAAAGGATGGAAAAAACCCCTTAAGGAAAACTGAGAGAATAAGAAGTGAAGGATGCTAGAATAATTAAAAAGAAGGATGGTAGAATTGACCAAGATCGATTGAGAAGGACAAAGAGGCGATGAGCACGAAGAAGACCAAGCAGAAGAATGCCTGAAACCAGGAAGGATGGAGGAAGAAACCAGAACTCTCGAGTGAAAGGAAGACGAAAGCGAGAGGAGGAAGGAACCAGGACTCTCAAAGGGAAGGAAGATGAGAACTAGGAAAGGAAGAAAGACTTAAATAGCAGAAAGTGGCCCAAAACCATCATGACTGTAGATCTCCCTCGATCGTTCTTTGTGTGATGCATGTCCCAAGCATCATGACAAAAGAATGGCGACAAACAGTGCCTTTATGGTGCTGTGTCTCGAGCAGCTCTTCGACGAAAATTTTTAAAATCTATCTTTTCAAGTCGGATCGTGTTAAAGGGACTCTGGTGCCAATATGGAAGATGACAAAATGCCTTGGTTTTTTCAATAATCGCTGAACCCAAGAAAGAACTTTGGCAGTCATCTTTTTACTCCCTTCAAATTACAAACTCGGGAGTAGGGAGACTATTATTAGGGATAAACCCCGCTCCCATCGAAATTCGGTCTAATGCTCAGCTAAGTGTAATTTATAATCATAGAAGAGCTTTAATCGCCACTTCTCCATCAGTCAAACTCCTTTCGAATTTCTTCATCAATCGAACTTCTTTCAAATTTCTCCTACAATCAGACTTCTCCATCAGTCGAACTCCTCCCGGACTTCTTCTTCAGCTAGACTTCTCCATTAGTTGGACTCCTTCCGGACTTCTTCTTCAGCCAAACTCCTTTCAGACTTCTCCTTCAGTCAAACTTATCCATCAGTCGAACTCCTTCTGAACTTTTCCATCAGTCAAACTCCATCCAGATTCCTCTAATGGATTACTTTCAAATTTCAACTAGCATTCCTCCCGGATGATCCCCTCTAGTCGTATTTCCTCTAGGTGATTTCTTTCAGTCAAACTTCTTTTAATCTATAGCTCTCTACACAACATGAATCAACTCACTCATAAACAACTTAGAGGAGTCCAAACTCATCTGAAATTGATATATGTCAAAGCTCTTCACCAACCAACATCTGCTTCCTCCGAACTTCGACTGTTAAATCCCAACAAATGGACATCTCACAACAACAGACACTACTCTCCATAACAAACTCCATGTGGCCCCGAGCGACCCACTACCCGATGGTTACAGTTATCACTTTTAAGTTTGTTATAGGTTCCATCTATAAAAGGAACCCTCTAGATATATTTTCTCTAAGCTCTCTTCTTCTTTTCAAAACTTTGTTGAATTCTTTTCTGAGCACTCTATTTCTGTTGGTCAGAAGAGCTGACTTGATCATCGGAGGGTCTTATCGAAGCCACCACCACCGACTCCAGATGAAACTTTATTTTATAGGTCACCGACGATGATCTCTTCTTTCTCAACTCTAGCTCGATCCGACGTCAACCAGATTTTGCACCAATAGAATTGGAAACAGCTGATTTGATCATCAAAGGATTCTATCAGATCTATCACCACTGACCCAGATGGGATTTTATTTTGCAGGTCATCGATGACGACCTCTTCTTCCTCAACTCTAGCTCAATCTAGCATCAACCAAATTCTGCACCAACAGGATTGCAAAGAATTAACTTGATCATCAGAGGATCCTGCCAGAGCCACCACCACTGACTCCGAATGAAACTTTATTTTGTAAGTCATCGACAGCGACCTCTTCTTTCTTAACTTCAGCTCGATCCGACGTCAACTAGATTCTGCACCAACATGGATCTTCAAAAGAAAGATTGATGCAGATGAGAATGTAGAGACATTCAAAGCTTGGTTTGTGGCAAAAAGGTATCGTCAGCATGAAGGCATTAACTATCAGGATATCTTCTTGTCAGTAGTCATGCTTAAATTCATCCATACATTGCTTGCTATTGCAGCATATTTTGACTATAAAATATAGTAGATGGACATGAAAATGGCATTGTTGATGCAAAAAATGATACTGATGTTGAAGATTGTTGGAGTTGGAGAAGTTGGGGTCGCTAATGGGACCTACAAGATGAAGTCCTAACTGGAGTTGGCTTTGGTAGGATCCTCCGACAATCAAGTTAGTTCTCCACTCAATAAGAATGAAGTACTTAGGAAGAAAATGAGCAGGATATCTAGTAGAGTAGCAGTGCTTAGAGTAGAAATATATCTGAAGGGTTTTTATATAGATAGAGTACATAACAAACTGATAGTGATAGCCATAACCACCTGGTAATGCGCCATTCGGGCCATATGGAGTTTGTTACGGAGAGTGGGTTGTCATTTATCGTGACTCATTAGTTTATTGGTGATCCATAGTAGGAGTTCGGACAAAACCTCTGTACTTGTGTGAAGGCTTTGACTGCTCAGAGAAGTTTGGCTATCCAACCAAGGATAGTTTTCTTTGAAGGAATCCAGCTGGAAGAAGTCCAACTGAAAGAAATGCGACTAGAAGAAGTGCGGTTGGAAGAAGTGTGGATGAAAAAAAATCATCAGAAAGGACTGCGATTAGAGGGAGCATGGCTGGAAGGAGTTTGGATGGAAGGAGCCTGATTGGAGGGAGTGTGGCTGGAAGGAGCGCGACTGAAGGGAGTGCGGCTGGAAGGAGTTTGGATGGAAGGAGCACCATTGGAGGGAGCATGGCTGGAAGAAGTTCGGATTGAAGGAGTCCATCATTTGCAATAGGGGAATTTGACTATCCCCAAAATCCACTATTCATCAGGGTTGAACGGGTTGGAACCTCGATATCAAAGGTCCTATTATTCATCCTGGGTCAAGAAGCAAAGTTAATGAAATTGCACTTCTCTTTATTATTCAAGTTTGTCTTGTTGGACTTTAGTATACTTTTGACAAGTTCTGCAGTATGAAATTATTGCTGAGAAGATCAATAAATTTTCACAAAATGGAGGTCGGCTGCTAAGGACTTCGACAAGGACTAATTTTACCCCTAACACTTAGTTTCATACTCTCAAGTTCGAATTTCGAATGATGGGAGTACAAAAATTGCAGTAGTTGAAGTTCTTTTCCTACTTTCCCACTCTCGGGAGATGAAAAAATATTGCCTTTTTTCCATTGGTGCCGAAGCTTCTTAATGGATAAATGACCCAAAGAGACATATTTCTTTAAAAACTCATCCGGTGCGGAGCTCCACGTATGGTGCAATTATTGCTCTATCAGGCATCGGGGGTGAGCATGATGGATGAGATACATGGTAGATCGGGAATGGTAGAGAACGGTTTGTGATCATAACTACCTCGAGCTTCTTCCTGCTATTTAAACCCTTTCTCCTCTTCCGACCTTTCATTTTTGTCAGAGCTTTCTTTCTTCTTCCTTCTCTCTTCACCTCCTATGAACATCCTGCTCTTCCCGTGCTATGATTTTTCGGCCATTGATGTCCTTCTCGAATGTCTTTCATCTTTTTGATCATTCTTCTGAGTTCTTCATCCGAAATGGGTTAGTTTCTCATCTCCTTTTTCTTTTATTTCTCTATTTTTTACTTATGTTTTAGGTCTTTTTTTGATTTTCTAGGTGGGTTTCACTATTCTTCCTCTTCAAAATTTTACTATCCTTTTTTCTTGATTTTTTAAGGATTTTTTAGATTTGTTTTGATCCAAATATCTTCGAAGGTATATTGGTCTACCGGTTCTAGGAGCCCGACTAATCCAAACTTCCAAGATCCCAACTCTAGGGTAGAAGCCGAGCTTATGATGGTACCTCATCCAGTTTTCATACCCAAAACCATCCCCTGCTCTCTTTGCTCTGAAGACCTTTCTCTAATAAGGATCCAATATAGGATGCCTTTAGAGTATGAATTGGAGATTCTCGAGCCGAGCGATCGAGCTTGTGCTCCTCCCTCGGATCGCTTCTGTTTATACATTGAAGCTCTTCATGCTGGACTTCGCCTCTTGATTTTTTCTTTAGTTATAGCTCCTTCTTGATTTTTAGATATTTTTCTTGCTTCTATGGTCCCAAATTCTTTCAAGTTAATCATAGGTTTCCTTTTTCTTTATATCTCAATTGAAGTTTAGCCATCTATTTTCTTGTTCTATAGTATTATACCTTCAAACACCATCCTACCACCAAGAATTGATGGTACCTATCCTCCTAGTATGGCAAGAAGGGGTTGCTTAAAAGTGCCCCTTCTTCCATTCATTATTGGAAGGAAAAATTTTTCTTTGTGTCATACCCATCTCTTATGTTCGGACTTCCTTCCTAGGGGTAGTTGAGGAATTCAGTCCGTCGAGCTCCTAGTTTGAAGAAGGATGACCACGATTCCATTAGCAAACTTGGGAATTACCGAGCATTCCTTTTATCCAAACTCATAAAAGACTAAACTCTATTTAACCTGGGCTTAAGCCCCTTCAATCCAGTAGGTATATTTCTTAATTTCATAAATTACTTTCTTGTCCTTCTTTCTAATTATGATTCGTTCATTATTGTAGAGATGGATGCGGGTGGACTTTAGCAGCTCTCCAAGGGACTCCGAGCCTATAAAAGGAAGAGCGTTACGCCCAATGATCCTTCCAAAAAAGCAAAGGTCGATGCCCCGAGCTCCGCTATGCCCGCTGGCACTGCTGACGTCCCCGCAGCTACCACTGCCATCGAGGTTGTTGCTGCCACCAAGGTTGTAGCACCTCCAACTTCCTCAAGCCCTCTAACTGAAGTCCAAACTTTGGAGCCTTCCATTGAGTGGAAAAAGAGGGCAAAAAAGAAGAAGGCAAAGATGACTTCTAGAGAGGTCAAGCCCAAGACCCATCCCAGTGAGTCCAATGGTTCTGACGAGGATCTGGGAGAAAATCCTTTCCATAACTGAGAAATTATCAAGGAATTAATCGATGGGTGCACCTTGGTCGAGGTTGTGGACAAAATTATTGATGCTAACTATGAGCAATGTACTTGGGGCTCTCTTGGTCCTTTCTTGAGGTAACCACCTTGTCTCTCTCTTTTGATTGCCTGTCTATGAGCTTCTTCATTTGCATAACTCGTTATATCATTTTTGTAGATGGGCCATCAACTGATTGCCAATATTAAGATGATGAACCATATGAGGTTGGAAGCAGTGCAGGCTTAGGAAGAGCATCAGGCTGAGATTAGTTGCCTTCTTGAGGAGAAAGTCGAGGTTGACTGTCTCCTTATGAAGAAAACAATCGAGGTCGAGGGCCTTCAGGAGATAGTTTGATACGCTGAATAAGCTTTGGCAAAAGCAAAGGAGGAGTTGGCCTCAGAGATCGAGAAGAGAAGGAAGATCAAGGTCGAGATGGTGGAGAAGGAATGACGGACCTTGGAGTAGATTTCAGAGGCCAAGGTTTAGAAGGTAGAAGAGTTCAAGGCCTCGTCAGAGATGAAGAATATAAAGATCAAGTTTGCCAAGCTATCCTCCATTAAGGGGTTCTAGCTTTGCTAGAAAAATGTGACTGACAAATTTTTCGAGCTAGATCTCAGCTTTCTGAATGAAGGAGCTTTTGATGATGAAGCAGGACCATCTACTACAGTTGCTGATCTTCCACCAGTCGATCCTTCTTTCACTATGCCTCCTATCATATCTGCTCCCTCTGCTACTGAAGAAGCTGCACCAATTGAGGCTGCGTCATACTCTTCTACTACTCTTCCAGAAGTCGGAGGTTCCAAATAGTTGTATTTTTTTAGTTTTAATTTGCCTTCTTCTATACTCAAGAATATTTTAATTAATGAAAATAAGCATTTTCTTTTACCATCCTTTTGTGTTATAATATTTTTATATCTTAAAATGTAGTCTTCTATTGAAGCTGATTCCTTGCCTCAGGGTGTCTCCCTGAGAGCTTATATAAAAAATTTAAAGAAGAAAATTCGTCAGCTCAAGAAAATGTTGGAAAAGATGGAAGACGAACTTAAAAATTCAAAAAAGAATCACATAGATGCAACTATCAAATCAATCATCTGCATCAATCATTTAGATAATTCTTCAAAAAATATAATACTAAGAAGTACCATTTGAACAAAGAGCTTGATGAGGTCAAGAAGCATGCGAGTGAGAAGTCTTGGACTTTGACAGCCAAGGCTAGTTCCCTTGAGGTTGAGCTGAGGGTGGCACAGGAGAAGATTTAGTTGCTTGAAAGAAGTTCGACGTGGTCCACTGATCAAGAAGAATATGGCTTGGATTGGTCGAAGAGATTTTTTGAATTCCAAAGTCAATTAAAGGTAGTTGAAGACTTATATAATGAATATAGACACGGTTGGTATGATCAAGTCGCCGATCTCCAAAGAAAGCTTCAAAAGGCTGATGACGAGATCGCTCGACTTCAATAGCAATTTTCTGATAAAGCCCAGTCTAGTTCAAGTAAAGATTCAGAGGAGGTTCTTTCTTTAAGAAATTTTTTAGAGAACTTGTCGATGATATATGCAAAGAAAATAGCTAAGCTACAATAGCTAAGGATCCAAATGACCTATCAAGAAGAAGCTATCAAGGATGTTGAAGCCCAATTTGTAGTTCTTTGGAAGAGTTTGAGAGAGATAGAGGAACATTCATGCCAATGGAAAAAGGATGCTGAAGGAGAGCCTGGCGGTAAGGTAGAGACTCGAGGAGAAAATAGAAAGCCTGAAACTCTCCCTTGTGATGGCTGGAGCTAGCAGTCCGAAGTCCAACTATGAGTAGGACTTTATCTTCTTCTTCTTTTCTATAATTGGACTTGATGTCCCATGTAATAAACTTTTCTAAGTATAATGAAAGAACATTTCTTTTAGTTACCTCTGCATGTTGGTTTCATGCTTATTGAGCCCCTTTCTTTTTTCTATTTTTTTTTTTTGATGACATCTTGGAATGATTGTTTCTACTCCATAGCTTGTATGTCTGTCTCCCTTGGTTACAAACAAAGATCTTCCAACTTAGACAGAGGTAAATACGTTCTCATCTTTGAGAGGAATATGCTCTCAAGACAATCAAAATTTATATTTTGATGGGCTACTCTTTTGTCTTCCAAACTCATGTAATGATATTTTCAAATAAATAAAGGCATTTATTTCATCATATGCTGCATCTTAATTATTTATGATTATGATGAACCTCATAAATTAAGACTATAATTTTAGGGTTATGATGAGATCATATAAGTGAGACCTAAAATCTTAAAATCCTAATCTAAAATATTTCTAGTCGATGGAACATTAAGTTGGGGATCAATATTTCTGATAAGACTGGTACATCCTTTGTATGATTGATAAAAGGATAATTAATCTCACTATCACTTGTGTATGACACTAATACAAGGATGTAGGTTCTCATTAGAGAATGAGTTCACTGAATTAATTCAACTTGAGAATATCTAATGGAGTCTTATCTACATGTCAATAGATGATTCTCATAGTGGGAGTTGTGTATGTAATCCTTTGACCTGAGACTACCATAGAACCTTATATGTATGAATCCATATTTTGGTTCATACTCATTCATGACTCGATCATGTACGGGATGTTCTAGATATGGTGGATTGGATATGGAGATAGTGAGTAGGTCAACATGAAATCGATCACTCCTAGTAAGAGGAGATCGCATCCTACTTGCTTTAATCAAGCGATGATTCAGGAAGACTTTGATCAAAGCATGATGAAAATTAGAAATGATTTTTAATTTTTCATTAATTGAATCATCATCATATTATTGAAAGAAAAATAAATATGATAATAGATTTGACATGATTCTATATTCATTGTCATATTCGGGATGTAGGGTGTCCTAAAAGAATTAGAACAAGTGGGGTGTCAAGAGTTGGTGCCCTCTTGACTTGGTCTTGCGCACATAAAAAGGAGCACATGCCGCTTCTTTCTTTTCTAGGGCATGTGCTATCTAAAGAGAGATTATTTGGGGTGCATGCCCCATCTTGGTGTGCACCCCTTATGGATAAGCATGAGGAAGTTGGGAGGTTGGCTTGTTTGAAATAGTTTGAATGGGTCAAAATGAGTTTGAAATAGTTTAAACTCAAGAGAGAGATTCCAGGCACCAATCTGATAAGGTGGTGCACGTCCTCCTTTAATTATGTGTGATAAAATGAGAAGAAAAATCTAAAGGGGGTGTGGGGGCTTAGAGAGAGTTCTTTTGCTTTAAGCAAATTGATCCGGTCAAATTGCTTGAAGCCCTAGGACTCTTAGGTCTCTTGTTTTCTTTATAAATAAAAACTTAGGTCAAAGTATTTGGCCATCACATTAGCCCATAGTGAAGCCCTACCCCTCTATTTCCATGCCTTCTCTCCCTCCTCTTCTTCCTTTTCCCCATGCCCAAGAGTTGGGCCAATTAGCTCTCCGAGTGTCGAGGTGCTGTTTGTGCAAACCAAAGTTGAAGGAGACTTTGATCGTGTACGTCGATTGGACTACTACCAGAGATTAGATCGAAGGCATGTTCAAGAGATCTAGTTGCTGATTTTCAAAGATTAGATCTAGAAGATGAAGACCTTCATATTTGATCTGAGTGGATGCTAGTAAAGGTAGGGCACGTGCACGGCTCAAGTCGAGTCTTGGGATAGCATACTGATCATCATAGCGAGTGAACAGTTCACTTATGAATAGGTGGTATTTCGATATCTAAATTTTATTTTTAGTTTCAAATCTATATAATTAGATCTGAGAATTCTCAGATCTAATTGGATCAACAAGAAAAAGTTTTAAAATCCGCTGCACAAACCTGATCTGATCAGGTTGATCCTATAGTTCCTTTAGTGCACGCGTGTGTCACAAGGTGTGGTGCATCCCATATTTATTTCCATCTCTCCACTCTTTGTTACAGTTCAAGATATAAAGACTCTACATTTTTTCTATTTTTTTCTAGGTAGCTGAATGAGTCTTTCGGGTCAAGCCTAGGCCTCCTAGCAATTGTGCTCATTAGATGATCGAACTAAGTCGGGTTATTCTATTTTGAGGATGAGATCACCATAGATCTACATGTAGATGGTGAATCACATTCTTAGGACCATGTTCTCATGTATAACAATCCAAATAATCTTGTTATTAATCTGGTTTTAAAAATTTTTAAGTTATAGACTCTAATTGACTTAATTTTTTCATTTAATATAGCAATTTCAAGGTCAATACCACCAAAATTCTAAGAATGTGATCTTGATGAAACTAGAAATTGCTATTGGTTGCTTATTACATTTGCTTTCATCGCTTAGAATCAAATTTGTTTTGATTTCATAAGAATTAGAAAGTTGATTTCTTTACAAAAATTAGTCTTTTAAGAAATTTTTGTTGCTATGAAAATAGTGGTAAATAGATTTTTTTACAAATTTAAAATCTATGCAAAAACTATGCAAAAGTTTACTGCAGTTTTAAAACCTATGGAGAAATTATTGTACTGTAAGAAATAATACATTTATCACCAGTTAGAACCACTAAAGAAAGTATTGAAAACTGTTGGGAAAACCTTTCCTATATCTGCTGGCAAAAACACATCATTAGTTTCTATATTTCTTGCAGCATGCAACTCTAAAAGCCATGCAAAAATTAAAGCTTTTTATTTGTTACATTACAATTTTTAATTTTGCTGCTATTATTGTTCTTTATTGTATTTATTTCAAAACTTAGCATTATATTATTAGAAGCCATCAATTAACTATTTAAAAATATAAGGCTGGACCCCTTGAAACTTGTGTTTGCAAAACCAATTAATCAACCAAAACTTATAAATGGCTTCTTATGATGATTATAGTGCAACCAAATCTAAGAGTGGATCCTTCTTCAGAAGGTAGCAAAACCAATTACCATATTATGGTTGATCTCTGATATAGAGTTCCTTGATCCTAGACCATCCTCTAAATCAACTTTTCAACCTTTTTCTTCTCCCGATCCTTAAAGTTTTGAATCCTATAACCCCTATATAAAAATGCCTAAAGAGATTGATTTCCCTTACCACCATAGGATCCTTACTATCCTTTGTGATTCTTTGTATGATGTACCTGATGGGATGCATGTAGGGTTAATAGCTCTACTTTCAAAACTTTTTCAAAAATTAAATGCAGCAAAATTAAAATTAATCAAATTAATTTTTTAAGAACTATAGATCATATCTATAAACTCTATAAAACCATGATCTAATGTGACATATATATAATGAATCTAAAAATAAAATAACAATCAGTAGTAAAACTATTTTACTAGTTTACATGTTTTGAATACATTACCTTTGTGCAGGTAGTGGATCTCCACAATTGAATTACCACCGAAGAGATCTGATCATCATGATGTAGCCACACAACATGTCTAGCCTCCATGGATCGTCCACATGAGGCCCTGGTTTCTATCGGCTCCTCCCGAGTGCTAGCTCGATGATAGATCCTTCACTAAATCTTTGGATGCTCTGGATCAGCAGCAGAGGTAGAGAAGAGGTTGAGGAGGCTCTTCAAAAAATTTCATGAAGTTCTAATGATCAGAACTTATGAAATCACATGCCAAACCCTAGATCAGATTTCTAGGGCAGCACTTTCACTCAAACCTTGCACTCTTTCTCTCTATTTTTCTTCTCTCTAATTTTTTTCTATATTTTTCTCAGCATGGGGAGGGCTCATGCATGTAGAGGAGAGTTGCTTTCTTAGATGTTGCATGTCCCAAAATTTCCACAATTAAATATAGTGCAAACACTAGGGAGGATGGATGGATTAGATGAGATAAGGTGGTTTGTTCATTCAAACTCAAACTCTTTTTGAATTTGAATAGAAACCAACCTATTCTTATCCAATTGGGGAATGGGAAATCAGATGGAGCACTCTCTTATGCATGGGAAAATGTCATGAGAAACATTTTCTTATTAGGAATGGAAGTGATGCAAGGAATGGTGAGGTGGTGCATGAAAGACTAGGTCAAACTAGTCTTAAATCATCTCATCCAATTGAACCAACACAAACTAATTTGGTTAGGCCCAATTAGACTAGATTAAATCAAACTCATTTAGGCTTAATTATGCTTAATTAAATTCTAGTCAAATCAAAAATTTATTAAGCCCAATCCCTGATCTAATCAGGGATCAAACTATCTCGATGATTAGGTCATCTCATAACCTAATCGGATCAAACTCAACTGAATCCAATTCAGTTGAACTTGATCCAAAAATAATTACTCCATCAAATTAAGTTAATTAGTGATCAAATCACTAATTAAAGCTCTTATAAATATAGAATCTAAATTTAGTCGGTATCCGGGCAATAGAGTCCCATCAAAATGAAGCTCTTGATCAAAGAGTTCCAAACCAGTGGGACTGTTGATCCCAATATCCCAAATGAATAGAACTCATAATCACAGAGTCCTAGACTAGTAGGACTCTTGATCATAAAGCTCTAGATTATTAGAACTTAGAGTCTCAGTATAGTAAGACTCTTGATCATAGAGTATCAGTCCAGTGAAACTCTTGATCCTAGAGTCTCAGATAAGCAGGACTTGGAGTCCCAACCTAGTAGGACTATCGATCGAAGAATCCCAATCTAGTAAGATGGTTGATCATAGAGTTTCAGTTCAGTGGAATTCTTCATCAGCCATCAGATTAAGTTAGAACCTCTAATATGTGAGACCCCACAGGTTGGAACCTAAGCCGGTAGCAAAGAAACCAATTGCTATACTAATCAAAGTGACCATCTAGCAATCATAACACTTAGATCCTATATGAATATGATTATCGTATAATTCATCCCTTTGACCTCTATGTATAGGATGACTCAAAATTAAATTGTCAATCCTGAAAAGTACATCCAAATCATGTCTCAATGCAATCGATCCTATGACTCCTCATAATAACTATCCTGACCAAGAATTTGCTTAATTGAAATACAATTAAAAATAGCTCCTGAGCTAGAGTGGTCAATTCCATCTTGGCTCACACATCGACTCCTTAAGTACTTGACTGTATCTAGAAATCTTTCATTATTAAATTAGAAATTCAGATAGTTTAGCATTAAAGAACAGTGAGTTGCTTGAAAGTCACCATGGTGATCTTAGATCAAAGGAACACTTATACTCATATTCCATCAGAGCAAATCTTGACAGCAGAAAAGCTCTGAAGTTGGTCAAGTTCAGTGCAGATGTATCTTTATATCTCATTTGCATGCCATACCAATGTCTCCACACTTTTTGGTTAAGAGGATAATCAACCTATGTAGCACACAATGATCTATACTCAATAAATATTGTCATCATTGATAACAACGTATCATTTGATCGTGAACATGTTTAAGGACTAAACGACAAATCCTTCTTTGTCAATTCTAAATAGTCCTAAGGATTTCATCATAATATAAGAGTTCATTAGAAGGTGAAGAAATTTATGATGAAAAATGTCAAAATAACTTTTATTCATTTATTAATAAATATATAAATTTAAAATTAGTTCAACTATCAATAGACTGATGATTGACTTTAGGACACTATTCTCAACAATCTCCTACTTGGACTAAAGCCAATCAATGTAGTATCTAATATCCATCTTTGACTTGAAGTCATCGAACTCCTTCACCGCAAGGCTTTAGTGAATGGATCGGCTAGATTCTTCTTTCCATCGATCTTTTAAAGGTCAATGTCACCTTGATCCACGATCTTTCGAAGAAGATGATAGTGGCATAGAATATGCTTCATCCCTTAGTGTGCCTTTAGTTTCTTCACCTGAGCAATGGCTCCAGAGCTACGCAGAAGAGCAGAATTGGACCATTAATGGAGGATGCTACTCTGAGCTCGGTGATAAACTTTCTCAATCACATCACTTCTTTAGTAGCATTTTATACAGCAACATACTCCGAATCATAAATTGAGTCGACTATAGTATGCTGCTTGAAACTTTTTCAGTAGATAGCTCCACCATTAAGGATAAACACATACCTTGATACACTTTTACTGTCATCATGGTCAGATTGAAAATTGAAGTCAGTAAACCCCATAAGTCTCAAATCTGACTCACCATAAATAAGCCACAGATTTTTAGTATTTTCTAAAAACATCAGGATGGTTTTAACAACCTTCCAGTGATTCTCTCCTGGATCAGATTGGTATCTACTCACTATTTCTAGTGAGTATAACATATTTGATCGTGTACATATTATGACGTACATAATAAAATCCACTACCAAAGCATATAAAATTCTACTCATACACTCTCTCTCTTGAGGTGTTGTCGGACAATCCCTCTTCGAGAGAGAAATTTCATGACCTATCGGTAGATAGCTTTTCTTAAAATTCTCCATGCTAAACTACTTCAGCATAGTATCAATGTACGTGGACTAAGACAATCCAAGCAATCTCTTAGATCTATCTCTATAGATCTTCATCTCTAGTATGTAGGAAGTTTCTCTTAGATCTTTCATGAAGAACTATGATGATAGCCTGATCTTTATTACTTGTAATGCAGGGACATCATTCCTGATTAAGAGAATGTCTTCCACATATAATACTAGGAATACAATCGCTGGATCATTAGCCCACTTATATATGCAGGGCTCTTCTCCATTCTTAGTGAAGCCATACATTTTGATCGTCCTATCAAAATGCATGTTCAAACTCCAAGATGCTTGTTTCAGTCCATAAATGGATCTTTGAAGCTTGCACACCTTAGACTCATCTATGGATGTAAACACTTCAGGTTGTATCATATATACCTTTTCATCCAGCTCTCCATTCAGAAAAGTTGTCTTCACATCCATCTGCCAGATTTTATAGTCTAGATGGACGCTATTGCAAGCATAATCTGATTGGACTTGAGCATTGCCATAAGAGAAAATATCTCATCATAGTCTATATCATAACATCGAAGATATCCCTTGGCAATCAGATGAGTTTTATAGATCTCCACCTTTCCATCTGCACTCCTTTTCCTCTTGAAGATCCACTTACATCCTATTGGTTTTACCCCTTTGGATGGATCAACCAATATCCATACATCATTGACCTTCAGAAACTCCATTTCAAATTTCATAGCCTCAAGCTATTTTTCAGAGTTGGGTCTCTGCATTGCATCCATGTAGGTGATCGGATCCTCATCATTTTCATTGAGTTCGATAGGATCATCATTTCGGACCAAGAAATCATAGTATCTTTCTGGCTGATGTGGTACTCTACTAGATTACCTTAAGGGTGTAGATTCATTAGGCTCTAGGTTTGATCTAATCAAATCTGATTTAGGTTCAGCTATTTGTGTTGATTTTTCTACCTGTCAAACTTTCTCAAGTTCGACCTTAGAGGCATTAGTTCCTTCACCAAGTAACTTCTTTTCTAAAAAATGACAAACATCTTTTGTTCATCAGCGAGATAGAAATAATATCCTTTGATTTCTTTTAGGTATCCTATAAAATTATACTTATCAAACCTAGGTCCAAGCATATCCATTACTAAACATTTGACATAAGCCAGACACCTCCAAATCCTAAGGTGCAAGAGTACTAGCTTACACCCTTGTCCACATCTCATATGGTATTTTGAAAATAGACTTACTCAAAATCCTATTTAGAATGTAACAAGCTGACTCGAGTGCATATCTTTATAGGAAGATAGGTAGATTAGCAAATTCCATCATAGATCAAACTATGTCCAACAGGATTCGATTCCTTCTCTCAGACACACCATTATATTATGGTATTTCAAGAGGAGTCCATTAGGAGAGAATCCAATTCTCCCTAAGATATGTCAGAAATTCACCAGAAAGATACTCATCCCTTCGATCAAATCGAAGAGTTTTAATATTCTTTTCAGTTTGCTTTTCTACTTCATTATGGAATAGTTTGAACATTTCAAATGACTCCGATTTATGTTTCATTAGGTAGATGTACCTATATCTCGATAGGTCATCCATGAATGTTATGAAGTAGAAATATCTAGCTCTAGTACTTGAGCTCATGGATCCAAATACATCAGTATGTATTAGACCCAGGAGTTCACTAGGTCGTTCACCCTTTTCAGTAAAAGGTGACTTGGTCATCTTACCAAGGAGATAAGACTCACAAGTCGTAAGTGATTCACAATCACCAACTTCAAAAATTTCTTCTTGAGCTGACTTATTTATTCTATTCTTATTAATGTGACCTAGCCTACAGTGACAAAGATAGACTTCAGACATATCATGAAGTCTAGGGCATTTACTGGAGGATTGAACCATATTAACAGGCTATGATAGTAAATAAATACTATTATTCAATTATCCAACATAAATCATAACACCATTCAAAATGATATTATAAAATTTTTTTATTAAAAATTCATAATTATTTTTTGTCAAAAGGCCTATAGAAATAACATTTAATAAAAAGGTTGGACAAAAGTGACATTCATAAAGAATAATTTTATGAGAATTGATTACAAAATTCATGATTCTTAAAGCTAGAACTAGAACTTGTTTTTCATCTCCAACATTCAGGAACCTCTCACATTCATCAAATTTCCTACTAACTTGCAAATCCTACATCGAATTAGAAATTTGATAAGGACTTTTGATATCTAATATCCAAGCAATAGTATCACATAATGAGAAGTTGCAAGGTGTTATTATATAATTACCTTACCCAGCAACAACTTGCTTCTTTCTCAACTTATTCGGGTCTAGGGAGATAATGTACTAAGGATAGTTTTTTTTTCACTATCCTTGCTTCTTGTAAAAGAAGCACTCTGCTTGGCTCTGATTGGGCTTGCACTTCTTGGTCTGATCCTATGTAGACATCTGGGCATATGGTTGCACCTTCTTATTCTTCTTCTTCTTCTTCTTTCTTTTCTTAAAGGGTCGACGATCAAAAGAAGATCCTCCTACTGCATTCACCATCTCCTTATGGTGTTGGTGATCCTTCTTAAAGTTCTGCAGCAACCCCAATAAGCCAAGGTAGTTCATTGCAGGCTTTGTCATTCGAAAATGAGTAAGGAAGGAGAGGAAGAACTTGGGCAAAGAATTCAAGATCACATCCTTCTCGAGCTACTGATGTAGGAAAAAATCTAGCTTACTTAGGTGCTCAATCATCTCAATCATGTACAATACATGATCAGTAACTGATGCCCCATCTCTCATTCGAGCGTTGAAAATGGCATAATAAGTCTTATGCCTCTCAACATCGTTAGGCATGCCAAAGAAGTCGTTCAACATTTAAAGCATCTCTTGAGGCTGGGTATTCTCGAACTTGCAGCTGAACTCGTTATTCATCGCTACTAGCATAATGCACCAAATAGTAGTGCGATCATTGAGTCACTTCTGGTAAGTGTCTCTAGCCACCCTCTAGCATTCAAGACTGGCTCCTCAAGTGCCAGATTAGTCAATACATACAAGATCTGCTTATGCTTCAGGACAATTTTCAACTTTCAATACTAGCTATCAGAATTGGGTCCCATGAGTTTGTCATTGTCTAGCAATGATCGGAGCATAGGGTAGTGGCCATAGCTGCATAATAAAGGAAAACCAAACCAAATTAGTATATGAATTATTTAGCTTAAAGACTTAGACTTTAGTCTAAATGTTCTTCCACTATTTTATACGAATTGGTAGCCTCTACCTCCAATTCAAGGAATTATCTTAGTTCCTTAGTGGGTAATAGAATCCGCACAAACTATATACAAGTCCGACATTGGTCGGTCAACCCATGTCCATCTATGGGTAGGTTCATACCCAATTATTTCTCTAAATAACTTCTAGTAATTTTAGTTTTGCCTCAAAAACCTAATCAATAGGCTTTGACCTCCATTGAAAACATTCAATTAGGTCCAACCATTAACATGACCATATTTGGTTTATTTAACTAATAAATAATCAGCACAAACTTTGGTCGGTCAACCTGACCATCATTAGAAAGACAACCAAATCATCATATTATGAATGATAATTTTATTAGTCAATAAGCACCAGGTCTTTAGGTCTCCAATAATTATTAAATTAATAGACTCATTATCACGTAATTTAATAAGAGGCTATGGCTTAGTTATCACTATAACTTTATCATTTTTAAGAATCTAATAATTTTAGAAATTTTTATTAATTGATTTTAAGAAGAGGAAAGAAGAATTAACCAGCTAATTTTGATCCTCCCACTGATTTTACTAAGTTAGATTAAAATAGATCTAATTCAAGCTGGCATTAGAAGAACATAAATTAGCATACTGATTTACCTAACTGATATGGATGAGCCCAAATCACAAAGTAATCTAATCAAAACCTAATTTACCAAGATGGCTAGGTAAATGAGATCAGTGGAAAGGATATGCCATTAACTTATCAAAGATCAAATCAGTGTGAGTAGCTCCTAATTAAAAATCATTAGTCTGGACTACCAAACTTACCTTAGATACTATCCAGTTCATTAGTTTCAATTTAATCAGCCTAGTAATTTCAAATTTGACCGCATAACTATGAATTAAGTTCATTTGGTCCTTGTTAAAGTCATGGACTTGACCAACTATAACTATTGTAATTGTATCTAAAGAGTCCTTGACCTAATCTAAATCAACATTTAGTTAGATTTGATTAATTACTATAATTTAGTCCATTCATTAACTAACCTTAGGTCTAACCCAATTAATGGACCTAATTCATCTAACCCAATAATCCAAATTTTATGATCAATGACTAGGAATTTTTAATTCATAATTATAGATCCTAATTCATAATCCTTAATTTTTAATTAAGTTTTTAAGCTGAGGGTTGGGGTTCGGTATTTCAAAAAAGAAATTTTAAATTTTGAAAGATTTTTTTATAATCTAACACTATTCACTAAATGGGTCGACTCATCTCAAAAATGGATCAGCTCATTTCACAAATAGTACTAGTTGTAGGGTTTAATCCAAGTTTATCTACATTACATAAAAATCATGAATCAATTTAGATCTAATCAAAATATTAATCCATGATTAAAAATTAGATTAAAGCCATTCAATCAAATCATAAAAAAATTAGATTAGATCTAAAGTTTTATGATTAATGTTTTAGATCAGCACGTACTAGGATAACTTTTACACTATAAGGGATAACCCTTATAGTAGAATAACCTATAGTCCGTGTAATCATGAATTTATTTTTAAATTTAAAATTAGATTATTTTTTAAATCTAATTTGAAAAATAATCTAAGCATGCATATACATCACATTAAAAAACCTAGTTGCGCTGATACCATTGATGGGATGCATGTAGGATTTCTAGCTCTACTTTCAAATTTTTTTTAAAAACTAAATATAGTAGAATTAAAATTAATCTAATTAATTTTTTAAGAGCTATAGATCAGATCTATAAATCTTATAAAATCAGAATCTAATGTGACATATATGCAATGAATCTAAAAATAAAATAGCAATCAGCAGTAAAACTATTTTACTACTTTACGTGTTTAGAACACGTTACCTTTATGTAGGTAGTCAATCTTCGTAACTAATCATCACTGGAGAGGTCAAATCATCATGACATAGCTACATAACATGTTTGGCCTCCATGGATCATCCACACGAGGCCCTAGTCCTTATCAACTTCTCTCGAGTGCTAGCCCGATGATAGATCTTTTTGATGGCTGAATCAAATCGAATGACTTCAATCTTCCTCCATTGAATATTTGGATATTTTGGATTAGTAGCAGAGGTAGAAGAGAGGTTGAGGAGGGTCTCCAAAAAATTTTGTGAAGTTCTAACGATCATAACTTACGAAATTGCATGCTAAACCCTAGATCAAATTTCTAGGGCAGCACTTTCATTCAAACCCTGTGCCCTTACTTTTTCTCTATTTTTCTTCTCTCTAATTTTTTTTCTATATTATTCTCAGCATGGGGAGGGCTCACACATGTAGAGGAGAGTTTCTTTCTTAGATGTTGCACATCCCAAAATTTTCGTAATTAAATATAGCACAAACACTTAGGAGGCATGGAGGGATTAGATGAGATAAGGTGGTTTGTTCATTCAAACTCAAACTCTTTCTGAATTTGAATGGCAACCAACATATTCTTATCTAATTGAGGCATGGAAAATCAGATGGCGCACTCTCTTATGCATGGGAAATGCCGTGAGAAACATTTTCTCATTGGGAATGGAAGTGGCGCAAGGAATGGTGAGGTAGAGCATGGAAGACTAGGTCAAACTAGTCTTAATTCATCTCATTCAATTGAACCGACCCAAACCAATTTAGTCAGGCCCAACTAGACTAGATTAAATCCAACTCATTTAGACTTAATTAGATTTAATTAAATTCTAATCAAATTATTGACTAAGCTCAACCCCTGATCAAATCAGGGATCAAACCTCCTCGATGATTAGGTCATCTCATAACCTAATCGGGTTAAACCCAATTGAATCTAATTCAATTGGAATTGATCCAAAAATAATTAGTCAATCAAATTAAGTTAATTAATAATCAAATCACTAATTAAATTTCTCATAAATATAGAATCCAAATCCAATGGATGTCCGGGCAATAGAGTCCCATCAAAATAAAATTCTTGATTAAAGAATCCCAAACTAGTGGGACTCTTGATCCCAATATCCAACTCATGATCATAGAGTCCCAGACCAGTGGGACTCTTGATCATAGAGTCCCAGACAAGTAAGATTCAGAGTCCTAGTGTAGTAGGGCTCTTGGTTATAGAGTCCCAGTCTAGTGGGACACTTGATCCTAGAGTCCCAGACAAGCAGGACTTAAAGTCACAACCTAGTAGGACTCTCGATTGAAGAGTCCCAATCCAGTGGAACTTTTGACCATAGAGTCTCAGTCCAGTGGAACTCTTCATCAGCTATCAGACCAGGTAGAAATCTCTAATGTGTGTGATCCCGCAATTTCGAAACTAAGCTGGTAGCATAGGAACCAATTCTTGTACTAATCAAAGTGACCATATAGCAAAGATACCCAATGTCTGGATAGGTTGAATAGTCACAATCGCAATACTCAGAATCTATGTAAATATAGTTACTGCATAATTCATCCCTTTGACCTCTGTGTATAGGATGACTCAGAGTTAAACTATCAACTCTGAAAAGTACATCCAAATCATGTCTCAACACAATCAATCCTGTGACTCCTCACAAGAACTATCCTAGCCAAGGATTTGCTAAATTAAAATATAATTGAACACGACTTCTAAGCTGGAGTGGTCAATCCCATCTTGACTCATACATCGACTCCTCAAGTAGTTGACCGTGCCTAGAAACCTTCCATCTCTAAATTAGAAATTCAGATAGTCCAACACTAAAGCATAGTGAGTTGCTTGGAAATCACTATGGTGATCTCAGGTTGAAGGGATAATTATACCCATATTCTATAGATGCAAATCTTGATAGAAGAAAACCTCTAGAGTCCATCATGTTTAGTGCAGATATATCCCTACATCTCACTTGCATGCCATATCAGTATCTCTGCACTCCTTAGTTAAGAGGATAACCAACTTATATGGTACACAATGATCTATACTCAATAAATATTATCATCCTTAATAATAATGTATCATTTGGTCACAAACACATTTAAGGACTAAATGATAAATTCTTCTTTATCGATTCTAAATAGTCCTAAGAATTTCACCATAATATAATAGTTCATTAGAAGATAAAGAAATTTATGATGAAAAATATAAAAATAACTATTATTTATTTATTAATTTATATATAAATATAAAATTAGCTCAATCGTCAATAGGCTGATGATTGACTTTGGGATACTATTTCCAACAGTACATTCTCGTGAATTTGATTAAGAAATGATGGGATGCCCTTGAGGTAGAATTATTTCCAAGCATTAACACCTCATCTATTTAATACCTAATTAAAGATAGAGAACTAAGAGTGACCAATATAAACACACATGCTTAGGAAGAGGTTGAATAGACCTGAAAATAATATCTAAAAGAATCCTACATCCCCAATGTTAGGAGAAACTTAGTTAGTAGATATCTTCTTATATTTAAAGGCTATAAAATAATACTAGAATCAAATAAATTTGTAATCACTCGTAATAATGAGTTTGTTGGAACAAGCATTTTAATCTAAAAGTATATTCAAATTAAGTATAAGTCTAAAGATTTTGTTGAGGGTAAAATTGCTTCCGCTAAGGTCTAGCAAAGTCCGACCTGGGTAAAATGTCATTTGGTGTCATGACGTCCAAGTCTGAGGTTCAATCAAGTTGACTCCCTGGCCCCGACGAGTTTCAAAAGATCGGCCTCCAAGTTTGACTAAGCTCAGAGCTTCAATTGAAGGTGGCTCATCTCAAAAATGATAACAACTTCTATCGATGTCTGAATTTGTGTGATAGTCGAGTTCCTTTGCTCCAACCATTTAGTTTTATCCTGATAATTGTAGATCCCACCAAGACCATGCTATGAACTTCTACTAGATGTCCTTGAGCTAGCAAAAAGAGCTCATCACCTATTTGACTCCGATCTTCAGTCTGGAATAAGCAGCAACCGCTTTACAAGCATTGAACCTCAGTACCCTCTCATCCTGACTTTAGGCCAACCTTGGGCACTAGCTGGACTTCATCAAAATAGCTTGGTCATAGTCATAATTGAAGAGCCCGTTACTCCTTTCCAACCTCAAACCTATTGGAAATAGTATCCCAAATCCAAATGTCAACATATTAATGGTTGAGCTATTTTTGTACTTTACATGAATTATTAATGAATAAAAATTATTTTGACATTTATTTTCATAATTTTTTCATCTTCTAATGAACTCCTATGTTGTGGTGAAGTTCTTAGAACTATTTAGAATCAACAAAGAAGGATTTATCATTTAGTCCTTAAACATGTTTGCAATCAAATGATACGTTATTACCAAGGATGATAACATTTGTCAAGTATAGGTCATTGTGTGCCATATGGATTAGTTGTCCTCTTATCTAAGGAGTGCGGAGACATTGGTATGGCATGTAAGTGAGATGTAGGGGTACATTTACACTAAATATGACCAACTCTGAAATTTTTCTACTATCAAGATTTGCTTCTATGGAATATGGGTATAAGTATTCCTTCGACCTGAGATCACCATAGTGACTTTCAAGCAATTCACTATGCTTTGGTGTTGGACTACTTAAATTTTTAATTTAGTGATGGAAGGTTTCAAGGCACAGTCAAGGACATGAGGAGTCAGTGTGTGAAACAAGATGGGATTGACCACTCTGGTTTAGGAGTTGTGTTCAATTATGGTTCAATTTATTAAAACCTTGGCTCAGGTAGTCCTAGTGAGGAGTTACATGATAGATTGCATTGAGACATGATTTGGATATACATTTTAGGGTTGGCAGTTTAACTCCAAGTCATCCTATACATAGAGGTCAAGGGGATGAATTATATGGTAACTATATTTGCATAGATTCTAAATGTTGTGATTGTGACTATTCGATCTATCTAGACGTTGGGTATCTTTGCTAGATAGTCACTTAGATTAGTATAGGAATTGGTTCCTATGCTATCGACTTAGGTTTGAACTTGCAGGATCACACACATTAGAGGTTCCTACCTGATCTGATGGCTAGTGAGGAGTTCCACTAAACTGAAACTCTATGGTCAAAAATCCCACTGGATTGGAACTTTTTGATTGAGAGTCCTATAGCATTGAGAATCTGAGTTTTGCTTGTTTGAGACTCAATGATTATGAGTTTCACTCATTTAGGACACTAAGGTCAAGAGTTCCACTAGTTTGGGATTCTTTAATCAATAGTTTTATATCGATGGGACTCTATTGCCTGGATATCCACTAGATGAGATCAAGTATAATTGAATGTGATTCAATTAGGTCCAATTAGTTTATTGGAGAAGCCAATTGTAAGGGAGAACAATTCTTATTTGAACTAGGACTTGAGTGCACCAAATTTCTAACTTAATTTAAAAATTAAATCAAAATTAAATTAGATTTAATCTGATATAATTGGGTTCCTTATTGGGTTAGGAATACCATTAATTATATTGCATCAAGATCTATTTTAGTTGGGCTAAAGATTTGGTTTGACTAATCAAAGCATGAAGTCCTAGTTAGACTTGGACTCCTTTCTTGTGCTACCTTCCCTTTCTCTTTACCTTTCCCATGGATTTTTTCATGAAAAATCTGATTTCTAGAGAGGCTCCACACTTATCCTTGCCTACATGTCCCTCTTAGATGGTTTGTGATTTTGGATTTGATCAAAACTAAGAAGTAGTGATGATCTAGACTCTATTTGATAGAGTTTGAACAAATCCAAAACTCTTATCCATTATGGTTCCAATTAATCTAATATTTTTATCAAATTTTAATGGAAGAAAGAGGATTTAATTATGCACCAAATATCTCAAATTCACACCAAAAGAGTTTGAGAAGGCACCCAAGAGTTGGGTGCCCCAATCCCTGTCCTGTTTGGACTATCTATCTAGGTATTTGACCTAGACAGGGACTCTTCTCTAACTTTCTATTTAAAAGAAGTTAACACATAAAATTTTAAAAGTTTTTAGATTTGAGAGAGAGGGCTTGGTCATAGAGACCATGGACATATCAGAGTTGAGGGTGTGGGATTTTGTAAAGGCATAAATTATTATGCCTAGGTGAGAGGAAAGGGCCTAGAGAAGAATGGTCTTCTCTATGGTTTTTGTTTTAGATTTTCTTCCACCTATTTTTGAGAGAAGAATATAAGAAGAAGGCTTCTTCTAGATCCTCCCTTCTCCTCTTTTGATCATTGAAGAGTTCAAGTCAATTGAAGAAGAAGATTTGGCATCAACCATCGACGAAGGATCAGCGCAGTGTTAGCACACTATGCTGAATTCTAGATTGCTCGACTTTAGATCGTGATCGAGGCTTTATGTAGATTCTCATAGAGGCTAGATGCGTGTATTGCTTGAACCAACAACCTCAGTCTAAATCAACAAGTTGAGATCTTGACTTATGAGAGGTAAGAGAGATTCGATCTTTTCTCCCACTAGATCAGATCAAGTTTTCCTATTTGATGTTGATATAATCAACATCATGGTTTTGTATTTTATTTAATTTTTAGGTTTATATGTGTACTTTAATCATATCATTAAATCCTATATCTAGAATTTATTTGCATATTTTATAGATTAATTAGATTAATCTGTAGCTTCCGCTATTCTAATTTTGAAAATATTTCAAAATACATGTTAGAAACCCTAGGTTTTTTCTTCATGGTGGATGGCCTTGATGTTTAGGACGATTTGATTGAAGAGCATGGAGAGTCAATTGATGACCTTATAGTAGTTTTCTTAAATGATGGGAATAAGGACCATGTAGTTCAGATTGACTCAAATTTGGAAGAAGAGGTTAAAAGGTAGCTTATCACCTTTCGGCAAAGGAATGCCAATGTTTTTACTTGGATTCCTATAGATATGCTTGGAATAGTGTAGAGGTAATGAAACTTTGCTTGAGTGTGGACCACAAACATTGACCTATGATGCAAAAGAACTAAAGCTTTGTACTAGAGCGATAGAAGGTAATCATGGATGAGGTAGACAAACTCCTCATAGCAAAGTTCATCCAAAAGGTATCCTATCCAGATTGGATTGCTAATATAGTTCTTGTCAAGAAGGGAAATGGCAAGTGAAGGATGTACATAGATTTTATTGATTTGAATAAGACCTGCCCAAAGGATAGCTGTCCTTTATCTAGAATTGACCAACTGATGGATGCAATCTCGGGCTATGAGCTCCTTACCTTCATAGATGTCTTCTCTGGTTATAACCAAATCTGGATGATACCTAAAGATGAGAAAAAAAGTACTTTTTTTACTAAACATGGTCTTTATTGTTATAGGATTATGCCTTTCAAACTTAAAAATACAAGTGCAACCTATCAGTGCCTGGTGAACAAAATCTTTAGAAGTTGATCAACCTTAACATGAAGGTTTACATGGATGATATGCTTATTAAAAGCCAATCTTCAAAAAATCACATTGCTGACCTATAGAAGATGTTCAAGACTCTCTGAAAATATAAGATAAAGCTAAATCCAATAAAATATGATTTTAGAGTGACCTTAGAAAAATGTTTGGAATTCATGGTGTCAAGGCATGGCATAGAAGCAAATCCGAAGAAGATCTGGGCCATCCAAGAGATGGCCACTTCCAAGACAATAAAAGAGATTCAGTGCTTGATGGAAAAGATTATAGCTTTGAATTATTTTATCTCAAAATTGGTGGAATACTATATGCCTTTCTTCCAGGTGCTCAAATAATTGAAGAACTTCTGTTGGACTTTTGAGTGTTAGCATGCCTTCGAGAAATTGAAGAGCTACCTTAGCTCATCTCCCCTCCTTGCCAAACCTAAACCTGATGAAGAATTATTCTTGTGTTTGACTATGTCACCTATGGCCATCAAAGCTATCTTGATCAAAGAGGAGAAAAAAGTTCAAAGCTAATTTACTACACAAGCCGAGTCCTGAGAGATGCTGAAATAAGGTATACCAAATTAGAAAAGCTAACCTATGCTTTACTAATTGCAGCTTTGAAGCTCCGATCCAACTTTCAAGAGCATATAATAACAATTCTCATAGGTCAACCCATAAAGATAGTTCTTCATCGACCAAACACTTTCGGGAGAATAGCAAAATAGACAATTGAGCTCACTAAATTTGACATAAAGTTTCAACCTCGACCATCCATTAAAGCTCAAATACTAGACAACTTTATGGTCGAATGTACTATACCAGATTCAGCTGAGCTTGACCAATAGGAAACTAGTATTGCTGATCTCCCATCGCATTCCTCATAAGAGATAGTAGACCTTCCTGAAGATTTCTAGATCCTATATGTTGATGGCTCATCCAATGCTTCTGGAGCAGGCATAGGCTTAATCCTTATCAATTCAAAAGGGGTTATTGCTGAATATGCACTACATTTTGGTTTTTTTGCTACTAATAATGGAGCAGAATATGAAGCTCTGATTGCAAGATTGAAAATAGCCAAGAAATTGGGGATAGACCATTTGAAAGTTTATAGTGATTCATAATTGATGGGGGGCATGTCAATGGCAGCAATGAAGATCGGGAGAAAAGCATGAGAAAATATTTAGATAAAGTAAAAAATTTGATCTCGATTTTTAATAGTTTTGACATTCAGTAGATTTCAAGAGCAGAGAATTTTAGAGCTGACTTTCTATCCAAATTGACTACTTTAGCTCCGAATGAGTTGCCAAAAGAGATTTTCTTTGAAGTTCTTTAGCATCTAAAATTGAAAAAACCTCATACAATAATACAAGTAGACCATAAATCTAGTTGGATTGATCCATTGGTCTTATATCTTAAAGATGGCACCCTCCCTCGAGATCCTAAAGAAGCTCGAAAGCTGAGAATCCAGGTCTCTCATTATATCTTATATGAAAACAAATTGTGTAATAGGTCTTATTCCTACTACTTCTCAAATATCTTCGACCATCTGAAGTCGACTATGTCCTGAGAAAAATTCATGAAGGAGTATGTGAGAATCACCTTAGAGCTAGATCACTATCTTACAAGCTACTCCCACAGAAATATTATTGGCCAACTATGTAGTAGGATGTGGTTGATTATGTAAGAAAGTATGATCAATGTCAAAGAAATGCTAATATTCAGTGATAGCCAGCTTCTTTGCTCATATCCTTAAGTGCTCCTTGACCATTGGTGTAATAGGAAATGGATATACTTGGACCATTTTCTATAGCTTCTGGATAATAAAAAGTTTTTTTAGTGGTAGTGGACTATTTTTTACCAAGTGGGTTAAGGCCAAACCCTTGGTAAAAATCACTGAAGCTAAAGTAAAAGATTTTGTTTGAATGTTGATAGTATATAGCATTGGTCTGCCTCGGACATTCATTACTGATAACGAATGGTAATTTGCAAGGGCGAAGTTTGTTGAATTCTATGAAGATTTGAATATTTTTCATCATTTTACATCTATGGCCCATCCTCAAATGAATAGTAGTGAAGCAAAATTAACCAACAGAATTCTATTGAAGAAAATAAAAGTAAGACTTGAACAAGCAAAAGAAACATGGGTGGATGAGCTTTACCATGTACTCTGAGCTTATAGAACTATTCAGAGGTTGCCTACTGGGGAGACTCCATTTGCTCTAGCTTTTGGAACTAAGGTAATTTTTCTAGTCAAACTTGAACTTTTCTCAGCGCGAGTGGAAAGCTTCGATGAGCAAGATAATTTACAAGATCTCAAAGCAAATCTTGACTTACTAGAAGAGAAATGGAAAAAAATTCAAGTTCAAATGATAGCCTACAAGCAGAATGTAGCTCGATATTATAACTCAAAAGTCAGGAATAAGATATTCAGAGTGAAAGACTTGGTATTAAGTCAAGTAGAGGACTTTCAGCTACAGAATCAAGGCAAGCTTGTTTCAAACTGGGAAGGCCCCTTCGAAGTTAAAAAATTTATTTGACCAAGGACTTATTGCATAAAGGAGCTAGGTGGAGCTACACTACCTTGACCTTGAAATTTGAAAAATCTATGGATGTATTATTAATAACCATACTTCAATAATTTTTTTTTCTATTTTAACGCTCCTATCTTTTGTGCAAATTGAAATAAGGCAGAAAATAACTAAGTTGAACTTCATTCTTAAACAAAGTTGAAGGCCTCTAGCTCTTAAATAGGAGGTTAACCATGTTAGGAACATGAGGTGAACCTTATCTTAATGTGGGTGAAGATCTTTGTAAGGAATATGAAGGTCTCCGATTCTTAAATAGAAAGTTAACCTCATCTTAATGAGGGTGAAGGCCTCCAATTCTTAAATAGGCAGTTAGCCTCATCTTAACGAGGGTGAAGGCCTTCAGTTCTCAAACAGGATGTCAACCACATTAGGAATAGGAGGTGAACATCGTCCTAACATGGATAAAGATCCTTATAAGAAATTTGAAGGCCTCCAGTTCTTAAATAGGAGGTTAATCTCATCTTAACAAGGATGAAGACTTCTAGCTCTTAAACAGAAGGTTAACCTCATCTTAACGAGGGTGAAAGCCTTCAGTTCTTAAATAAGAGTTTAGCCACGTTAGGAATAGGTGCTAAACCTCATCCTAGTATGGATGAAGATTCTTATGAGGAATATGAAGGCCTCCAATTCTTAAATAGAAGGTTAACCTCATCTTAATGAGGGTGAAGGTCTTTGATTCATAAATAGAAGGTTAACCTCATCTTAATTAGGATGAAGGCTTCTAGTTCTTAAATAGGAGTTTAACAATATTAGGAATAGGAGATGAACCTCATCCTAACATGGGTGAAGATTCTTATAAGGGATATAAAGGCTTCCAATTTTTAAACAGGAGGTTAACCTCATCTTAATAAGGATAAAGGCCTCTGGTTTTTAAACAGGAGGTTAACCTCATCTTAAGGAGGATGAAGGCCTCTGATTCTTAAACAAGAGGTTAACTATGTTAGGAATAGAAGAGAAACCTCATCCTAACATGGGTAAAGATCCTCATGAGGGATATGAAGGCCTCCAATTCTTAAATATGAGGTTAGTCTCATCTTAATGAGGATGAAGGCCTTCGATTCTTAAATAAGAGGAGAACCTCATCCTAATGTAGGTGAAGAACCTCACGAGGGATATGAAGGCCTCTGATTCTTAAATAGAAGATTAATCTCATCTTAACAAGCATAAAATCCTCCAATTTTTAAATAGAAGAATGTACTTAGTCCTAAGTGAAGGAAAAGCTAGTTTTTCTATCGCAGGATCGATCTGATCTGATCAGATCTATAGCAAAATTTTAAAAAATTTCTATTTAGATTCGATCACATATGAGAGTTCTTAGATCTGATTGGTATGATTTGATATCAAAAACTAAAATTAAATTAAAGTTATAACATCACATGTTATCTGATTTGGGTAAACGATTTATCCTGTCGATGATCTGACAGCACCTGGAGATTCTAGATCTAACCGCACACGTACCCGACCTCTACCAAAGTCCACTCAGGTCAAATCTAGATATCTTCTCCTACCAGATCTGATCTTAGATAATCAAATCTAGAATCAACTTGGGGTGCCTAAGATTAGATCTAGAATCAACCTGGGGTGCCTTTGATCTAATCTTTGGTAGCAGCACGTCTGTCTCTCGATCAGGGAATCATCAACACAGCCTTCATAAGATCAGCAACCCAACTCTTGTTCGCTAATATTTCCAACTCCTTGAGCATTAGAAGAGGGAGAGGAGTAGGAAGAGGGCATGGGAGATGATGGGAGAGACAACATCTGGGCGTGGAATAATTGGGACATAAATCACGTTGTGCAGGGGTCTATTTATAGACGTATGCGCCACCCAGGAGTCCTAGGAATTTAAGCAATTACATTGCTTAAAGCAGAAGGACTCCCTTAATTTTCCATGCCACATCTGATATTATTTCTCATTTTGTCATAAAAAATGAGTGGAATTTGATGCTAATTAATTTTGGATAAAAAGAAGTTGGTGCAGATAACATCTCTCCAAGAGTTTTAATGGTGTCAAACACTTTAACTCGTTCAAACTTCATTCAAATGGGTAACCACCCATGCGTATCCATTAGGGGTGTGCACTAAGAAGGATGTGTGCCCTCCTCTCCATGTTAGTCCCATCAAGGGTGCATGCCAATCCTTTAATTCTTGCAAAGAATGGATCAAACGACCCTTGTCCTAATTTCATCCAATGATTTTAGACAAATCCTGATTTGGTTAAGATAACCCTTGTCCTGTTCCAATCATCGAGATCATTGAAACATCTTTCGATGGATTAGAACTCTTTCGATTCATCCAATTAGAATGGTTGATTATCAAGATCATTCTAATTAATTCTAAAATCCATCAGTGACATCTAGTAGTATGTGGTGGCAACTTATCTGAATTGAATATAAACCTCTTGGTGCAGCTACTTGTGTGATTGGGTTCTTCTATCATGAGCTCCGATAGGATTAAGGTTAAGGTGAACTTATTAAACTTAACACCCATTATATGAATAAATCATTTGATTTGAGTCCGATGTGAAATCTTAATAGAAACTCCTTTTTGTAATATTCACGCTACCATGGCCATGGGTTTTAGGACTCGATCTCATGATTATTGTTGGTGCAAAATTTGGTTATCGCCAGAGAAGTGCTAGAGTCAAAGAAGACAAGGTCGCTATCAGTGACCTGCAAAATAAGTCTCATCTAGAGTCAGGGGTGGTGGCTTCGGCAAGACCCTCCGACGATCAAGTCAGCTCTTTCGGCCAACAAAAATGGAGTGCTCAGTCGAGAAAGTTGCAGTCTTAGGAAGAAGAAGAGAGCTTAGAGAAAACATATATGGAGGGTTCCTTTTATAGATGGAGCCTATAATAAACTGACAGCGACAGCCACAACCATCTAATAGCGGGCCGCTCGGGACCACGTGGAGTTTGTTATGGGAGGTAGTGTCTGTTGTTGTGACGTGCCAGTCCATTGGGACTTTCTGGGCGATTGTCAAAAGTTTGATCAAAAGGGGTTCGAGAGTCCTATGACTGGAGGAGTCTCTAAAGAAAGTTTGCTGGAGATGTCTGAACATGGATCCACTAGGAGGATCCGAAAGTAGGTATGCTGAAGAAATCTACATGTAGATCCATGGGAGGAGAGACCTAAAGGAAAATTCATCCGATGGAGGGATCTAGCTGACGGCGAAGTCTGAAAAGAGTCTGACTACTGGAGAAGTCTGAAAGGAGTTAGGCTGTTGGAGAGGTCTGAAAGAAGTTTGGCTGGTGGAGAGGTCTAGAAGGAGCTCGGCTATTGGAGGGGTCCAAAAGGTGTTTGGCTACCGAAGGAGGAAGGAGTTCGACTGGTGGAGAGGTCCGAAAGGAGCTCGACTGTTGGAGAGGTCTGGAAGGAGCTTGGCTATTGGAGAGGTCTAGAAGGAGTTCATGATTGAAGCTCTCCTGTGATTATGAGTTACACCTACTTTCGAGTTCGAAATTCGAAGGAAGAAAGTAAAAAGATGACTGCCGAAGTTCTTTCTCGGGCTTCTGCTCTTCTCAGGATGAGACATTTTGGCATTTACTGCACTGGCACCAAAACTTTTCAAATCTGAAATGAGTTCCAAAAGATGAACCTTTGAATCTCCTATCCAAACTCTACCTCAGGTACGATGCCATAAAGACTCCACCCATTGCCACTCCTCTGTCATGATGAGTGGGATACGTGGCGCATGCTAACCGACCAAAGTTGATCTACAATCATAACTACCTTGGATTACCTCTTGCTATTTAAGGCCTTCTTCTTTCCTCCGGAAGCCATTCTTGCCTAAGTCTTCTCCTTCCTTCGATCCCCATTCGTCTTCTTCCCAAGGGTCTTAGCCTGGTTCTCATCACATCCATCGTCCTTTCTTTCTCCCCAGACAGCTTAGATCAGTTTTCTAACCCTTCTCTTAGGTTATTCGTGCATTTTCTTTCTAGCTTCTTACTCCCCCAATTTTTTGGCAGCAACATTTGCCCTACATTTTTTCTTATTTTTTGGGGGTTTTCTCAGGATTTTATTTTGATCTGGATGTCTTCCGAAACCTCCCACTCTATAAATTCTTGAGGCTCACCTGGACCGACCTTGCTTGATTTCACACCCCAGACTGAGGTAGAACCTAGGAACATGTCCCACTCATCCTTCATTTCGGACACCATTCCATCTGTTCTTACTTTAGATGATCTTTTTTTGATCCGAATCTGATATAGAATCTCCCTGAAATACGATCTTGAACTCTCTAGCTCCGATGACCAAGTCAACTCTCCTTCGGTCAGCCAGTTTTGTTTGTATTTAGAAATTTTATGTGCCAGGCTTAGGCTTCCATCACCTCCTTTTGTAATCGCCCTCTTCTAGTTTTTAAACATCTCCTTCGCATCTGTCATACCAAACTCTTTATAGTTCATCATAGGTTTCCTTTCTCTCTATCGATTGGTCGAGGTCCAGCCAACCATTTTGCTCTTTAGGAATTTCTGCACCTTTAAGCGCCATCCTTCCATAAGGGACTGGTGGTACTTTTCTCTCTAGTTCGATAAGAAGGGGTTATTGAAAGGTGCCCCTTCTTCCATTCATAACTGAAAGAAAATGTACTTTTTTTGTGTATTATCCAATCCTGCTCTTAGATCTTCTTCCTCGGGGTCATATTAGGGAGTCAGTTTGCCAAGCTCCTAGCTTAGATGGAGCTGACCTTGATTCCTCTAATAAACTCAAAGCATACCAAACTTCTCTCCTTTCCATCCTTCTGAATGAATAGATCTTGTTCAACCCGGGTCTGAGTCCCCTTACCCCATTGGTACATCTTTTGCTTTTCAAATTCACACGATTTTGCACATGTGTATTGCCACTGACCGTACTTCATTTTCTATTATAGAAATGGATACCAAAGCTGCCAAAATGCTTACCAAAGAGCTTTACACCAAGAAGAGGAAAGGGAAGGCATCGAGTGATAGCTCGAAGAGGATGAAGGTTGGCGATTCCAGCTCCACGGTCCCTACCTCCACTACCACTGCGCTCGAGGTCATCGCTAGTGCCGAAGTTGCCTTAGCTTTCAAGGTCGGCACCACTTGCGTAGGCTCCATGCCTCCCATGCCCTCGGGTCCTTCCAGCGGGGATCAAGCTCCAGAGCCTCCTGTCGAGGGAGAGATAGAGGAAGGAAGGAAAAAGAAGAAAGCTATCACCAAGACATCCTGCAAGGCTCACCTTAGCGGGGTGGATGGTGACAGTGATGAATGAGGGGAGGATCCCTTCGACAACCTGAAGATCATCTAGGATCTAGCCGATAGGTTCATCATGCTGGAGATGGTGGACCACATGGCTAACCTTGACCCGCTGCAGCTCATTTGGAGTTCTCTTGGAACCATCCTCAAGGTAACTGCTCCATTGCTCGACCTTTCTGCTCCTCTCTTTTCTTCTTCTTCTTCTTCTTTTTTAACATCAATCATTTATTGCAGTCAGGTCACCAGATGTTTGCCTACATCAAGTGGGCACACCGTCAGGAGGCAGAAGCATAGAAGGTCCAAGAGGGCCTCAAGCCAAGATCTACCATCTTTAAGAGAGGATCGCCAAGGTCGAGCACCTTGCAGAGGAGAAGGCGGCGGACATCAGGAGTCTCTAGATAGCACTTCAGAAAGAGGAGTTCATCTCGACCAGACTCAGGGCTGCACTGGCCATGAAGGAGGAGAGGAAGAAGAAAGTGGAGAATAAGGTCACTGAACTAGAGGCTTGAATGGAGAAGTCGATCTTGGAGGTGATGACCCAGGCCATGGAAGAGTTCAAGTCTTCTTTCGAGATGAGAAACCTGAACGTCGAATTTGGTCAGGAGGCATTCATCAAGGGTTTCGAGCTCTGCGAAGGTAGTGTGGCTCGGAGGTTCTCCAAACTCGACCTCAACTTTTTGGAGAAGGAAGATGAGGCAGACACGGGACTATCTGATGCCATAATCGATCCTCCCTTTGCGAGCCCATGTCTGGTCCATCCAAGTCTACCACAGAAGCACCCGAACTAGTTTGGTTACCCAAGCTAGCAGAGAGCACTCCGGCTCCATCTTTCGTCGCTCCTCCCGAGGTTGAAATCCTCAAGTAGTTGTATATTTTGCTTTTTTGATATTTTTTTACTTTGTACTCAAAATTTTTGAGGATAAATCTTGGACACTAACGATGAAGATTAGCTCTCTCGAAGCCAATCTTAGGGTGATGAAAGAGAAGATCCATCTACTGAAGGGGAGCTGCCGTGGTCTTTCGATAAGGCTCAGTATGAGTGGCATTGGTTGAAGAGGTTCTCTGCACTTCAGAAGTAACTACATGATACCGAGCTCACTTATGATACCTACCGATTAGGTTGGAGCAAGAGGATATCTCAGCTTGAGCAAAGGCTTTGTGCTGCTAATAGCGAGGTAACCTGGCTCCAAAAATAACTCGATAGCAGCTATTAATCCGATGTGAGTGGGGTATCAGAGTAGGTTGCCTCTGGGTGAGCTTTCAGAAGAGGTGGGGAGGGAGAAGGCCGAGGTTCAACAATTGAGGATCCAACTATCGTAGAGCAACAAGCCGTCAGGGATGCAGAGGCCAAGTCTGAAGTCTTGAGGAAGCAGCGGCGAGAGCTCGAAGGCAAATTCCAATGTGCTAATAGGATGTACATAGATGGTCTATATAAGAAGAAGGAGCTCAAGGAAAAAATCCTTAGGCTGAAGCAATCTCTTGTAATGGCGGGGGTTGATAGCCCAAAGTCTGAGGGTTTCGGACATTCGTAGGACTTTGTCATTTTTTTTTTCTTTTTTGTATATGGTCTTCTGGACCTACACTTTGTAATGAACTTTGATTTTAATAAAGAAATATTTTCTTCGATCACCTTTTTGCTTTGTTTAGATTCAGCACCTATTGATTTTTTCATTTCTCTCTTTTGCTTTGACTTTCATTGAAATGATTATCGAAAAAATAGTTTTTCTCATGTCTTTTCATAATCGGAGATTTTTTACCTGCACTGGGATGAGTTTATCCTTTTATGTTCGACTCCATCGATTTTCCTTCATCCTTTCATCAAGATGAGGTCGTTCCTCTTGCCTTAAGTAACCGAAGGTCTTTGTTTATGTCAGGTTGAGATTCTCCTCCTATTCTCGATGAGATTACTTTTTGCTTCTGTTAAGGTGAGGTCTTCCTCCTGTTCCCACTATGGCCATTGAAAGGTTCTCTTCTCCTGTATTAAGTAATTGGAGGCCTTCACCTTGGTCATGTTAGAATGAGGTTCTCCTCCTATTCCTTTCATGATAGTAGCCATTTAGTTGGGCTGTTGATAGGGCCTCCCCCTCATCTCATCTTAGGTTAACGAGGTCTTCATTTTGTTCAAGTTGGGATAAGATTCTCCTCATGTTCCTAACAAGACTATAGGGGCACATAAGGGCCATTGAAAGGGCCTCTTCCTCATCTCATCTTAGACTAACGAGGCCTTCGACTTTGCTCACGTTAGGATGAGATTCTTCTCCAATTTCTAACATGGTTGTAGGAGCACATTAGGGCCATTAGAAGGGCCTCTCCCCTCATCTCGTCTTTAGATTAATGAGGCCTTCGACTTTACTCACGTTAGGATGAGGTTCTCCTCCTATTCCTAATATGACTGTAGGGGCACATTAGGGCTGTTGGAAGGATCTCTCTCCTCATCCTATCTTAGATTAACGAGGCCTTCGACTTTACTCATATTAGGATGAGGTTCTCCTCCTATTCCTAGCATGACTGTAGGGGCTTAGTTGGGCCACTGATAGGACTTCTCTCCTTATCTCATCTTAGACTAACAAGGCCTTTCACTTGCTCGAGTTAGGATAAGGTTCTCCTCCTATTCCTAATAGGGCCATTTTTTATTATTTTTGGAAGTCATTTCCTATCATCACATGATTTTTGCAACAAGAAATAATAATATTAAAATAGAGGAGTTTTATTGAAGGCAAATTACTGGTAGTACATTCTTAGATTTTTTGAATTTCAAGGCTGTGAGAGTGTTGATCCTCCAAGAACCTTCAAACGATAAGTTCTGGGCCAGACGACCTCTTCTACTTCATATGGGTCTTCGCAATTTAGAGCAAGCTTTTCTTGATTCTAAGATTGTGAAACAACTGCTCGCCAAAGTACTAAGTCCCCCACTTTGAATATTTTGCTTTTGACTTTAGAGTTGTAGCAACGAGCTACTTTTTACTTATAGGCTACCATCCGAACTTGAACTTTTTCTTATTTTTTCTCTAACAAGTCGAGGTTAGCCCTAAGGTCCTATAAGTTATGCTGCTCATTGAATGCCACGACTAGTGCTGATGGGAGTTTGAGTTCTATTGGAATGACCGCTTCTATTTCAAAAGCTAAGGCAAATGGGATCTCCCTAGTTGGCAATCTTTGGATAGTTCGATATGCTCAGAGCACATGATAGAGTTCATCCATCCAAGTCTTCTTTTCTCTTTCAAGTCTTGCTTTGATACTTTACAGTAGGATTCTATTTGTTACTTTGGCTTCACTGTTTGCCTGTGGATAGACTACTGATATAAAATGGTGTGAGATATTCAAATCTTTATAAAAATTGATAAATCTCTCTCCAATAAACTACCACCCATTATCTGTTACGAGGATTCGAGGCAAGCCAAATCTGTAAATGATCGACTTTCAGATGAAGTCCTACACTTTTGTTCAGTGATTTTCGCCAAAGGCCTCAATCCATTTTATAAAATAATTTATTGCCACCAAGAGAAACTTACGCTGTCCAGATGCCACGAAAAAAGGTTTGAGTATGTCCATCCCCTACTGAGCAAACAGCCATGGGGCGCTCAGAGGAGTAAGCTTAGAAGCTGGTTGCCTTTGAATGTTTGCATTTCTCTGATAGTGGTCATATTTTTTGACATACTCTATAGAATCATGGTACAAGGTCGGCCAATAGTAACCCTATCGAAGTAGTCTATGTCATAGGGATCTGGCCCCCACATGACTTTTGTAGATTTCTTGATGCACCTCCTATAATGCAAAGTCAGCATCTGAAGGCCTGAGACATCTCAAGAGCAGTAAGGAATATGACCTTTTTGTACAGCTTGCCTTCATATAGAACATACTGGAAGGCTTGATTTCTAAGGGATCATGAGGAAGAGCTCCATCTTTGAGATAAGCAACCAATGGGTCAATCCAACATGGCTCATGGTCGATCTGCATTATAGACTGTTCTTCCAGACTCGGATGTTTTAGGACTTCAAAAAAAACTTCCTTGGGCAGCTCAGCTGGAGCCAATGTTGCCAACTTTGAGAGAAGGTCGGCCCTTGTATTTTCTACTCTTGGGATCTACTTGATGTCAAAACTGTTGAAGGTCGGAGTCAAGCTCTTCACTTTTTTGAGATATTTTATTATGCTTTCTTCTCGAGCCTCATAATCGCCACTAACTTGTCCGACCATCAATTAAAAATCACTATAGACTTGAAATCGATCTACTTCCAATTCTTTAGCAATTCTTAACCCTACAACCAAAGCTTCATATTCGACCCCATTATTTATGGCAGAAAATTTGAAGCACAGTGCATATTCGAGGACGACTCCTTTTGGGTTAACCATGATCAGCCCTATGCCTGCACCAGATGCATTGGACAAGCCATCTATATATAGTGTCCAAAAATCTTCAGAGAGGTTCGCTCCTTCCTCAGAGGAACTCGATGGTAACCAAGAAACATTGACTTCATTCTGTTCTGGCTTGGCTTCATTCAAAATAGTGCATTCAACTATAAAATCTGCTAGAATTTGGGCTTTGATCGATGGCCAAGGCTGGTAGTTGATGTCAAACTCGGTGAGCTCAATTGCCCATTTCGTTATTCTTCTGGAGGCATCCATTCAATGAAGAACTGCCTTGATTGGTTGATCAGTGAGGAGGATTATAGTGTGCCCTTGGAAGTAAGATCGAAGTCTCCAGGCTGCAATCAGTAGGCCAAAAATTAATTTTTCTAACTTGGTATACCTAGTCTCAGCGTTCCTCAAGATTCGACTTATGTAGTAAATCGATCGCTGTACTTTCATCTCTCCTTTAATTAGGACTACTGCAAGGGCTGCTGGGAAGTCCGCCAGCTACAAAAATAATTTCTCTTTAGGTTCGGGCTTTACTAATAGAGAAGATGAACAGAGATAGTCCTTGAGCTCTTTAAAGGCTTGTTGACATTCAATGGTCCTGCAGAAGTTCTTCGACTATTTTAGGACTTGAAAGAATGGCATGCATCGCTCGATCGATGTCGAGATGAAATGGTTCAGGACTGCCATCTTTTCAGTCAAGCGCTAAACTTCTTTGATTGATTTTGGAGTAGTCATCTCTTGAATGACCCGAATCTTCTCTGAATTTACCTCAATTCTATGCCTCGACACTATGAATCCTAAAAACTTCTCCAAAGTCATGCTGAAGGTGCACTTGATTGGGTTCAGCTTCATCTTGTACCTCTTAAGAATGCTGAAGGTCTCTTCAAGATCGATAATATGATTTATTGAAGCTCGGCTCTTAACAAGTTTGTTATCTACATATACCTCCATGTTGTAGCCGATCTACTTCTTGAAGATTTTGTTGACCGGGCATTGGTATGTTGCTCCTGCATTTTTGAGTCCAAAAGACATAATCCTATAACAGTAAAGACCATGGTTAGTAATAAAAGCAGTTTTCTCCTTATCCTTTGATGCCATCTGAATTTGGTTATAGCTAGAAAAGGCATCTATGAAAGTGAGGAGCTCATGGCCCGAGGTCGCATCCATCAGTTGATCAATCCTAGGCAGGAGAAGCTATCTTTTGGGCAAGCTTTGTTCAGCTTTTTAAAGTCTATGCACATTCTTCACTTATCATTCATCATTTTGACGAGCACGATGTTGGAGACCCAGTTCGAATAGTTGACTTCTTGCATGAATTCGGTCTTGAGGAGCTTGTCAACTTCCTCTATAATTACTTTCTCTCTCTGGGGTATGGCTGCGCATCTTCTCTTTCACTGGCCAATGTTTGGGATCAACAGTCAGATGATATTCCATGACTTCAGCATCTATTTTGGGCATGTCGTCGGGGACCCAAGCAAAAACATCTATATTCCTTCATAGAAATTTGACAAGCTACTCTCGTATCTCTTTCTTCAGGTTAGAGCCTATTTGTACTATGTGCTCTGCATTCCTGTCATTCAGTGGGATGAAAATAAGATCTTTCATGGGCTCACCCCACTCTTCAGTTAGATTATCACAGAAATCTAACCCATCAATCAGACAAAGATCTGACTGCTCATCTCTCTACAATGAAATTGAATAGCAACGTCTTGCCAAAGCTTGATCTCCTTTGACTTCTCTGATCCCATAGCTTGTTGAAAAGTTTATTTTCAAATAGTAGGTCGGCACCATTGCCCGAAGCACGTTTAGATCAGCTCGACCGAGAATTGTGTTGTAAGCCGCTGGAGCTTTTACTACTAGAAAGTTCACCTATGCCCTAGACTATCTTAGATATTGTCCTGCAGCCACAACCAAAGTTATTACACCTTCAACTGGTACCGCATCACCAGTGAAGCCAACCAATGGGGAGTTCATTGGTCCAAGCTAGCTATTAGGTATAGACATTTTGGAGAATACATTATAAAACAAGGCATCGGCCAAACTTTTATTATCAATAAGAATGCGGCGTACGTCATAGTTTGCAATATTTAAAGTAATTACAACCACATCGTTATGTAGGAACTGAACTCCCTGTGCATCTTCTTCAATGAAAGTTGGGGGCTCCTCAGCTCTCTGCCTCTTTGCTGGTCCCCCAGATCCATTGGCCCCCTCTTGTCGAAGTCCCCTAGAGATGGTGTTGATGATGTCGAGGGGCCGCCAATCTTCTTATTGTTCCTCCCTCCTTGGTGGTTCTAGTTGTGGCAGTGCCTTTGCCTGATCCTCTCTTCCCTCAGGTCAACACCGTAGAAATTGGCCAAGCCAACCTCGCCTAATGAGCTCCTCGATCTCTTGGAGCTAAATGCACTCAGTATCGTGATCATGGTCATGATGGTAGAGACAATATTTGTTGGAATTGTGCTTGCTAAGATGAGTATGCATCCTCTCGGCAGCTGTTTCTTGATTTTCATCAATACTTGGATTTTTGGAGCATTGAGGAAAGCATAGTTGTGGAACCTTCTAAGGGGAGAGCCTCGCCGTGCCCTCCTATCTAGGCTTCTTTGACTTCGAGTTTGAGGAGGAGTTTGGGCTTGCTTGCGCTCGGGGGGAGTTTAAAAGTGTGATCGAGCTTTATCCGACTTTTCATCAGTAGCAAGAATACTTGATTCACCCACTCACCACTCTTCAATGGCTTCACTACCCTTGCCCATGAAGGCCTCTTCTGCTCGGGCATAACCTTCAGCCCGAGCCAGCATATCAGTGAAATCCTCGGGATACTTCTTCTATAGGAAGAATAATAGATCATTCTTCTGAAGGCTATCCTTTAGTGTGGCCATTGCGATAAATTGGTCTAAGTTTCGGACCTCCAGTGTTGTGGCATTAAAATGATAACATAGGCCCGTATGGATTCTCCCTCCTGATTAATGTTGATGAGAGAGTCCGAGCCTCATCAAGGATGTTGGATGCTGACAAAATGAGCCACAAACTGATGGCTCATTTGATCGAAGAAAAAGATAGTATCTGGCTTAAGGGCTGTGTATCAGTTCCTGCCTGCTTCCTTCAAGGTAGAGAAAAAAGCTCGGCATAGGATGACATGAGGCATGACATGGAGCTACATCCATCCGGAAGGCCTCCAAATGATCGAACAGATCAATAGAACTAGGAAACCTTGAAGTTCGATGGGATGGGTTCCTGCATAATTTTTTGGAAGGAGCAGTCAGTGCAGATATCATTACTGTAAGAGGAGGGAGCGTAGTGGAGTTCCTCGATCTGTTAGTTCATTTCTTATAGTTTTCGATCCAAGAGATCGTCACGATCATGGATCTCCAAAGTCCTCTGGCTGAATGGAGGTAAAGTCCCTCCAAGGATACAATCATAATTGAAGCAGGGGCTCCTACCCCCAGCTTATCTTTTTTGGAAGTTACTGACTGACTCACCTAAGTCGATCATCCCCAGATTGGATCCTAGGGTTTCAAGGAAGCCTGCTCCGATCGGACCGACACCAGAGGTCATTGCTGCTGCATAGCCTGCACTACTTCAGTGAGGCCCCTAACTTGCTAGATCAGCATGTTAAATTGCTTTGCATCTATCATTACCACCAGCGGAGCTTGAGATGCTAGGGATGAGATGGGGGTGGGTAGATCTAGATGAGATCTAGCCACGGAGGCGATCGACCATCGAGTGGAAGCCTTTCTAAGAGGCATCCTCATGAGATCAGCTGTAGAAGTAGAACTCCAAGGGAGAAGAAGTGAGATCTCTATTGAGCACTGCTTTAACAATAAGAGAACCTCAAGAGAAAGAGGGCCCTTCCTCTAGCGCCTATCTTATTGGTGCAGAATCTGGTTGATGTGAAAACTAGCTAGAGTTGGAGAAGTTGAGGTCACCGTCGAGACCAACAAAAGAAGTTCAAACTGAAGGAAGGGTAGCTCCGATACGATATTCCGATGGTCAAGTCAGCTCTTTCGATCAATATAAATGGAATGCTCAATAGAGAAAGTAACAGAGTATCGAGAGGGAGAAAAGAGCTTCCATCAGAAAGCGTATCTAAAGGGTCTCTTATATAGGCGAAGCTTGTAACAAACTGATAGTGACATCCATAACCGCTTGTTAGTGGGCCGTTCAGAGCCATGTGGAGTTTGTTACAGAGGATAGTGTCTGTTGTCATAATGCGCCAGCTAGAGTTTGGATGGGATGGCTGCAGGCAATGGAGCGTCCCTTACTAATGTTGTTCCAGAGAAGCTCAGAGGTTCTCGAGATCAGCTATGCATGGATCGCTATTTGTCATATTTGAGAGTTAGTGCTGGGATCCTTCTAGGCAACCAGAAGAAGTTCTAAAGGAGTTCGATGGAATGAGAAGTCCGAAAGAAGTTTGACTGGTGGAGGAGTTTGGCTGAAGAAAATGTCTGGATGGAGCTCGATTGATGGAGAAGTCTGGGAGGAGGAGAGCTAACTGATGGAGAAGTCCAGAAGGAGGAAAGCTGATTGCTTGTGGTGGACGATCTCGGCCACTCCTACTATTCAAGCTCATCTAGGCAAAGTCCAAAGGGATCTTGCAAATTTGATCAAGGCTTAGTCTTGGTTGTCGCTATCGGATGGGATCATTCAACGATCAGATATCTGGCTGAACTTTGGTAGAAGCGGGTTCACCCCGAATAGTATGCAAGCTACAAAGATCCATATATGGACTTAAGCAAGCATCTTGGAGCTAGAATGCTCATTTCAATGATGTAATCAAATCATTTGGATTTATCAAGAATGAGGAGGAGTTCTGTATTTTCAAAAAGATCAGTGGGAGCACTATTGTCTTCCTCGTACTATACATGGATGACATCCTCCTAATTGAAAATGATATTTTCATATTGACTATAATCAAAATATGGTTATCTAAGGAGTTCTCTATGAAAGATCTAGGAGTGGCAACCTTTATTCTGAAAATTAAGATCTATAGAGATGGATCGAATAAGATGCTGGGTCTCTCATAGAAGATGCACATAGAGGAGGTACTGAAGAGGGTCAGCATGGAAATCTCCAATATGGGTTTAATATCCTTTAGAAATGGCATTCATCTCTCCAAGAAGATGTGCCCTAGCATACCTGAGGAGATCGAATGCATGAGCAAGATCTCTTATGCTTCGATAATAGAAAGCCTCATGTATGCCATGCTATGTACACAACCTAATATTGCCCATGCTGTGAGTGTTATGAGTAGGTATCAGTCGAATCCAAGCAAAGAGCACTGAACTTCAATGAAATATATCCTTAAGTACTTGAGAAGGACTAAGGGTATATTTCTAGTTTTTGATAATCGAGAACTCCTGATCTAGGGGTATACAGACTGATTTTATGTCCGATATAGATAATCGAATGTCGATATCTGAAAGTATGTTTATTTGTAATGATGGAGCTATTAGTTAGAAGAGTTCCAAGCAGATGGTGATTATAGATGTCACTATAAAAGTAGAGTACATCGCTGCATCGGAGGTCGCAAAGGAGGCATTTTGGTATAAAAAGTTCACCACAGAGCTTAGAGTGATGCCATCAGATGCCATCCCTCTATACTGTGACAACAATGGCATCATAGCCCTTATTAAGAAGCCGAGGTCTCACAAAAAATCCAAGCAGATCAAGTGACGATACCACCTCATCTGTAATTACCTCAAGAAGGGATACGTCAAGGTCAAGAGAGTTGATACTGCAAACAATGCAGCTGACTCACTAACAAAGTCATTGAGCCAGCAAAAGATCAAAGCCCATCTTGAGAAGATGGGACATAGATTTGTAGTCAATTATCTTTAGGTCAAGTGAAAGTTTGTTAGATGTGTGTCCTAGAAGTCAGATTAGCTGACATTTGTAATACACTTTTAAAGGTAATTTTATAATTTTAACTATAAATTAATAAAAAGGTTATTTTCTATCACATTATGTATTTAAAGTATCCATAATACATTCTTTGAGTTAATGGTAATGATAATTCATATTTTCAAGAGTTAAAAATTTAAGACATAAATTTTCATAATTAACTCATAAACTGCTTTCGACCATAGGATAATCATGAGGATGATGATCGATTCAAAAGGTTGGTGTACGATCGCTTTCTTATGATAGATGAGTCCTAAGTCTATGGTGTGAAGACACCAGAGTGAGAGTAAAGTACTCATTAGAGAATGAAGGCACTGAGCTTGACCACCTCGAGCAGTCATAAGAAAGTCAATCTCCTCATCGATGACTGGCTCGATGCTGCAGTGGTGTGTCTGGTTCTTTAACCTGAGGTGCATCAATAGTTCACCTTGAGGGTGTTATAGTTTGACTTAACCATAACTCGATCTCCTAGCCATTTGAAACTCTGAGATGTATGTTGGCTATAGCATGTTCATTGTAGGAATTAGATTGCACCAATAGGAGATCTATCTACCTCAGTAGATGACGAGTAACCCTATGATAATCATGAGATTGAGTCCTTAAGCCCATGGCTATGGCAGAGTGAAGATGATAGAAAGAGTTTTTATTAAGATTTCATATTGGACTCGAATCGAATGATTAATTCATATTACGGATGTTGGGTTTGATAAGTTTATCTTAATCCTAATCCTGTTAGGGCTCAAGATAAAAGAACCCAATCACATAGATAGCTATATCGAGAGATTCGCTTTCAGTTTTGATGGATTGCTACCATATACGACTAGATATCACTAGTAGATTTTGGGAGCGATTAGAATGATTTTGATGATCGAGCATTCTAGTTGTATTAATCAAAAAAGTTTTGGTCCATCAAAAGGTATTTCGATGATGTTGATGATAGAGATCGTGGCTTATCTCATTACCATACAGAACTACATCTAACTAGATTACACAAATAAGAGTTTGAGTCTAGATGTCATCAATTGAGCTAATCCAATTTAATTGATTTGGATTAGATCTAATCAGGTTCAAGATAATCGTGCTAGCACACGATTGAGCCTGACTTTTTCCTTCTATAATCTTTCAGATTCATTGCAATCGAGTCAAATTTGATTTGACTCATTTCTATATCTTGAATGAATTCATTTTCATCTGACTGGAATCAGTTCAGATTTGATTAATTATAGAAATTAAATCCATTCCTAGTGCAATTGGACTAGGATCAAAAGTTGACCTATTTGAGAGAATTGAGGATCACCTGGTCAGATACTTCTAGAAAGTTCTCTAGAAATTCTTTTGCTCTAATTATTGGATATGTGATAGGACTTGAGATATGCTATGGGTGTGTCAAATTTTGTGATTTATCATTGTTAGTGTAGAATCTGGTTGATGCCAGATTGAGCTAAAGTTGAGGGAGAAGAGGTCATTGTCGATGACCTGCGAAACAAAGTTCCATTCGAAGTCAATGGTGGTGGCTCCAGTAAGACCCTCTAATGATCAAGTCAGCTCTTCTGGCCAATAGGAATGGAGTGCTCAGGAAAGAATTCAGCAAAATTTGGGAAGAAGAAGAGAGCTTAGAAAAAATGTATCTAGAGGATCTCTTTTATAGATGGAGCCTGTAACAAACTTGAAAGTGACAGCTGTAACCATTGGGTAGTAGGCCATTCGGAGCCACGTGGAGTTTGTTACGAAGAGTAGTATCCATTGTCGTGACGTGCTCGTTCGTTAGGATTTAATAGTTGAAGTTCGGAGGAAGTAGATGTTGGTTGGTGAAGAGCTTTGACATATATTAATTCCAGAGGAGTTCGGACTCCTCTAAGTTATTTATGAGTGAGTTGATTTATGCCGTGTAGTGAGTTATAGATTAAATGGGATTTCATTGAAAGAAATCACCTAAAGGAAATATGACTAGAGAGGATCATCTGAGAGGAATGCTAGTTTAAATTTGAAAGTAATCCACTGGGAGAATCTGAATAGAGTTTGACTAATTGAGAAGTCTAGAAGGAGTCCGACTGATGGAAAAGTCTTGTTGAAGGAGAAGTCTGGGAGGAGTTCGGCTAAAGAAGAAGTCCAGAAGGAGTCCGACTGATGGAGAAGTCCGACTGAAGGAGAAGTCTGCGAGGAGTTTGACTGATGGAGAAGTCCAGCTACAAGAGAAGTCCAAGAGGAGTTTGACTGATAGAGAAGTTTGGAAGAAGTCCGACTGATGGAGAAGTCTGGCTAAAGGAGAAGTCCAGAAGGAGTTCACCTAATGGAGAAGTTGGGCTCCAGGAGAAGTTCGGAAGGAGTGCGACTGATGGAGAAGTTCGAAAGGAGTTCGACTAGTGGAGAAATAGCGATTGAAGCTCTTCTACGATTACAAATCACACTTGACTGAGTATTAGATCGAACTTCGGTGGGAGTGGTGTTTACCTCGAACAATCATGATGGTTTGAATAGATTTTTAATAGGGTTTGATTTGGATCAAACTCTAGAGGGAAGAGTCTTAGGGGCAATGGACTCTTCCTTATCTACTCATGTCACCCTATGTTTGATTGAATTTTGGTGAGAAAACCAGATGAGATCTAGTGCTTTGCATGGAGAATAAATCCAAAAAGTTCCAATGATAAAATAAATCGGTTATTTGGTCAAAGAGGGACTCTATGTAGCGTTGGGATTAAAAACCTTTCTCACACCAAAGAGCATTGATCGCAAGAAATTATTTTTCATGCCCAAGTGCTATCGCCTGTACCATATCCTATGCCCCCTCTATCCTCTCTCTCCCTCTCTTCTACATGCCTAAAAAGTTAGGCATGAATCAGAGAAGAAGGTCTATGTATTTTGGTGCAAATTCAGGTACTATGCGACAGTGTTCATGAGATGGATGGGCTACCTTCAGAAATTATTTTGAAGGATCGATAGATCAGATTTAGATCTAATCTTTGGAGAAGAGATTTATGAGAGAAGACATTCAGATCCTATCTGAGTGGATATTGGTAGAGACCAGGTGCGTGCGAGGCTCCTTCTAGAATCTTAGGAATGATTAGGATCATCGTGGAATAATTAGATTATGCAATTAGGTACTTAAAATTAAATCTAATTTAATTTTATTTTAATTTTAATATTAGATCACCATGATCAGATCTGAGAACTCTTAGATCTGATCAAATCATAGAAATTTTTTTAGAAAAATTCATCTCAGATCTGGACGATCCTACGGTAGAAAATCAAATTTTTCTTCAATTATGTGATGACAGGAAATGATCCAACCGAATTTCACCAATAAACAAAGTAGAAGATCTCTAGTTATTTAAGACAGGAGGAGGAGAGAGGCCCATTCAATGATCCTTTTGTGTCCCTATACCTTTATTAAGGATAGGAGGAGGACCTTGCCCAAACAAAGGAAGGCCAACCCCGTCAGGATCAGAAGGAGAACCTCGTCCTGATAAGGGGACAAAGAAAGCCAACCATGTTGAAAATAGGAGAAGAACCTCATCCCGACGTGAGTAAAGACCTTTAGTTATTTAAGATAAGAGGAGGAGAGAGGCCCTTACAATGGCCCTTATGTGCTCCTATATCTTTGTTATAGACAGGAGGGGTACCTTGTTCTAACAAAGAAAGGCCAATCCTATCAGGAATAGGAGGAGAACCTCATCTTGATAGAAGGATAAAGTGAAGGTAAAATCCTATTTTCTGGGTCAGGTTGGTTTAGATCTAATTGGATCAAAAAGGATATTTTAAAAATTTTTCTCTAAGATCCTAATCAAATATGAGACTCCTCAAATCTGATCTTATTGATCTAATAATAAAAATAAAATAAAAATTTAATTTAATTTAATTATACCTTTATTTTGGATAATCCAATTATCCTATGATGATCCAGATACTTGTCTGAGATTCTGGATGTAGCCATACAAGCATCTGACCTCTATCGATATCCACTTAGGCAAGATTTGGAGATCTTCTCCTTGTAAATCAATCCTCCAAAAATTAGATCTAGATCTAATCTTGAAGATCTTCAAAACTTCTTTTGAAGAATAATCGTTGTCTCTTGCAGTAGTGTTGTCTTCTTCCTTTTCTGGCGTCTTTCACTTGCTTGGATCGCACCTTATTCATGCCCAAAATCTCTTGAGCATGGGGAGGAGAGAGAGGACCAGAGGGTGGCATGGAGAAGGAGGGAGAGAGGCTTTGTGGCATGGGCTAAAGGCAGAAGCATTAAATTCTAGGTGCAGATAGGGTTTATATAGACCCTACTACGCCATGCAGTGCCACATCATTCTAGCCAATCACGGCCCTTTGTGCAATCAGATCTAAATCTGATTGATGGGATGACATCATTTGATCCAATCTGATGAGAGACCCTTAAAACCCTCCTAAGGTGGCACCAAGACTGGGTCAAACAAGACTTCTTGGTGCCACACAGTTTAATCCCTTGAAGCAACCTGGAGTCCCATCTGTATGGGACTCCATCTTTTATCCTCATGAGGTGCACGCCTCCCAAGGTGTGCACCTCCTTCCTGTCTGCTTTTTAGCAAGGGATAAGTCCCCTGGTACTCTTCTATGGGGCATGACACATGGGTAGATGTCTAAGTGTCCAGTGTCAACATTTGACTAATGTCCAAAAATAAGAATTAGCAGGTGATCGAAAATGGTAGGTGTTATTTTAAATATATCTCATAAATTAAAACAACCCTTTTTTGACCTGGATAAGCTCCAGCCAGCCCAAATATATTTGGCTCAATCGAGACAAGCTTTAATGATTGTTAAAAAAGAACATTAGGCTCAATCGTGTGCTAGCACGATTTTCTTGAACCTAATTGAATCTTATTTAAATCAATTGAACTAGGTTAGTCTAATTGATGACATCCAGATCCAAACTCTTATTTGTGTGATCCAGTTAGATTCAGTTCCATATAATAATGAGATATGTCATGATCTCTATCATCGACATCATCGAAATACCTTCCGATGAATCAGAACTTTTCTGATTCAGACAACTGGCATGATCGATCATCCAAATCATTCTAATTGCTCCCAAAATTCACTACTGACACCTAGCAGCATATGGTGGCAACCGATCAGAATTGAAAGCAAACCTCTCGATGTAGTTACCTGTGTGGTTAAATTCCTCTATCTTGAGCCTTGACCAGATTAGGGTTAAGGTGATCTCGTCAAACCATAATTTCCATCATATGAATTAATCATTTGATTCAAGTCCAATATGAAAATCCTAATAGAAACTCTTTCTATTCTTTCACTCTGCCATGACCATGGGCTTATGGACTTGATTCTCTTGATCATCATAGGACTGCTCCTCATCTACCGAGGTAGATACATCTTCTATTTGTGCAATCCAATTCCTACAATGAACATGCTATAGCCAACATACACCTCAGAATTCCGAATGGCTAGGACATCGAGTTATAGTGTAGTCAAACTATAACACCCTTAAGGTGAACTGTCGATGCACCTCAAGTCAAAGAACCAGACACACCACTACAGCTTCGAGCTAGTCATTGATGAGAAGGTAGACTTCCTCATGACTGCTCGAGGTGGTCACGCTCAGTGTCCTCGTTCTCTAACGAGTCCTTGTACTCTCACTCCGATGTCTCTACACTGTAGACTCAAGACTCATCTATTCTAAAGAAGCGATCATACACCAACCTTCCATATCAATCACCATCCTCATGAGATCCTACGATTGGAAGCATTTTATGAGTTAATAATGAAAATTTATGTCTTAAATTTTCAATGCTTGAAAATATTAACCATCATTACTATTAAATCAAGGAATGTATCACAGAAACTTTCAAATACACACAATGATAGAAAATAATCCATTTTATTATTTATAGTCAAAATTATAATTTTGCCCTTAGAAGTATATTTTAAGTGTCAGCCAATCTGGCTTCTAGGATACATAAATCTAACAGACTCTAACTTAACCTAAAGCCAATTGGCTACAAATCTAAGTCCCATCTTCTCAAGGTGAGCTTCGATCTTTTGCTAGCCCAATGGCTTTGTAAGTGGATCTATCGCATTGTCTACGTAGTTGACTCTCTTGACCTCGACAAAACCTTTCTTGAGGTAATCATGGATGAGGTGGTATCGTCGCTCGATGTGCTTGGATTTTTTATGAGATCTCGGCTCTTTAGCAAGGGCTATGGCACCATTATTGTCATAGTACAGAGGAATGGCATCCGATGGCATCACTCTAATCTCTGCGGTGAACTTCTTATACCAGAATGCCTTTTTCACAGCTTTTGATATAGTGATGTACTCTGCTTCCATGGTGGAATCTGCTATCATTGTCTGTTTGGAACTCTTCCAACTGACAGCACCACCATTACATAAAAATAGACTCCCAGATGTCGACTTTTGATCATCTATATTGGATATAAAATCCAAGTCTATATACCCCTGGACTTGGAGTTCTCCATTACCAAAAACCAACAACATATCCATATTTCTTCTCAAGTACTTAAGGATATATTTCACAAAAGTCCAGTGTTCTTCACCTAGATTCGACTGATATCTACTCGTGATACTCATAGTATGTGCTATATCAGATCATGTACATAATATGGCATACATGAGGCTTCCTATTGCTGAAGCATAAGAGATCTTGCTCATGCATTCAATCTCCTCAGGTGTGTTGGGACATATTTTCTTGGAGAGATGAATGCCATGTCTGAAGTGTACCAATCATCTCTTAGAGTTTTTCATGCTAAACCTCTTTAGCACTTCCTTTATGTACATCTTCTGTGAAAGACCTAGCATCCTATTCGGTCTATCTCTATAGATCTTAATTTCTAGAATGAAGGATGGTTCTCCTAGGTCTTTCATGGAGAATTCTTTAGATAACCATATTTTAACTATGGTCAACATGGGAATATCATTCTCAATAAGGAGGATATCATCCAGGTACAATACGAGGAAGATAATAGCGCTCCCACTGACCTTTGTGAAAATACATGGTTCCTTCATGTTCTTGATGAAATCAAACAATTTGATCACATCAGTAAAATGAGTATTCCAGCTTCAAGATGCTTGCTTAAGTCCATATATGGACCTTTGTAGCTTGCATACTTTATGATCAGCATCACTGGATGTGAAATCTAGCGGATGTTCCATATAGATATCTTCCTCAAGGTATCTATTTAAGAATGTTGTTTTTATGTCCATTTTCCATATTTCATAATCGAAATAGGCTGCAACAGCAAGCAATGTATGGATGGATTTTAGCATGGCTACCGACGAAAAAGTATCCTGATAGTCAATGCCTTCGTGCTGACTATACCCTTTTGGCACTAATCTAGCTTTGAATGTCTCCACATTTTCATCTACACTAATGTTTCTCTTGTAGATCCATTTACACCCAATAGGTACTATACCTTCGAGTGGATTTAACAAGGTCCAGATTTGGTTTGAGTGCATTGAGTCAATTTTTGACTTCGTTGTCTCTAACCATTTCTTGGAGTCGATATCTGATATCGCCCTGTCATAGATTTTGGGATCATCATCATGAACCCCATTACTTACGAGGAACATTTTCTCTACTTTCTTTAAAATAGTACCTAAGTACCTCTCAGGGGGATGGAAAACCCTTTTCGATCTACGAGGTGGAGGAGGTAGTGATTGTATTGGCTTAATCTAATTTGGTTTCATAAGGTCCTTAGCTCGTTGCTCTTGTGAGATTTTCTCCTCGATCTTGATCTGCTTTCCAATGCCACCATCTTGAATAAACTATTTTTCAAGAAAGATGGCATGCCAACTCACAATCACATTATGGTCTTCTAGTATATAGAAATAATATCCTAATGACTTTTTAAGATATCCTTTGAATCGAGCTCTTAAGGACATATAGGCTAACTTGTCTGCTTATTGTCTTTTGAAATAAGCTGGATAACCTCAAATTCTGAGATGACTCATATTTGGTTTCTTATCATGCCATATCTCATACGGTGTGGTAGGAACAGTTTTAGAGGGAGCCCTATTCAGTAAATATATAGCAGTTAATAGACTATATCCTCAAAGAAAATTAGGAAGATTTGTGAAGCTCATCATGGATCGAACCATATCTAATAGGGTCCTGTTCCTCCATTCCAAAATCCTATTGAGTTGAGGTATTTCAGGTGGAGTCCATTAAGAGACTATGCCATTTTGCTTGAGATAGTTCAGAAATTCTCGACTAAGGTATTCACCTCCTTGATCTGATCGAAGAACCTTAATGGATTTTTCAGTTTGCTTTTCAACTTCATGTAAGAACTTCTTAAACCTTTCAAAGGCTTCAAACTTGTTCTCATAAGATACACATGCCCATATCGAGATAAATCATCAGTAAAGATTATGAAGTAGTCAAAGTTGCCTCTAGCCAGCACATCAAATAGGCCACACACATCAGTATATACTAGGGCAAATAGTTTCGTAGCCCTTTTCCCATATCCTACAAAAGGGAGCTTAGTCATTTTGCCATGAAGACATGATTCATAAATTGGATATGACTCGAAAGTCAATGGACTCAATAGGTCAATTTTCTCTAATTTGTTAACCCTATCTTTTGCTATATGACCTAGCCTTAGGTGCCATAAATACCAATCATTTGGAATATCTCTGGGTCATTTTGATCTTATGGCATTCATATTTTACTCGATATTAAAGATAGATACATTAGTATATAACTGGTAGAGATTGTTAATAAAGAAATCACTTGCAATTTTATTTCTTTCATAAAGAATATTACAATGGTCCTTAAGAAAATTAATTACATAGCCTTCTTATGCTAAACATGAAATAGAAATCAAATTTCTGCTTGCAGCAGGCACATAATAACAATCCTTAAGTACTAAATCTAATCCAGATGGTAGTCAAAGAGGATAGGTTTCCAAGGCCACAGCAGCAATTCTTACTCTATTTTCGATGCATAGGATCATCTCACCATCCCTCAGCCTCCTACAATCCTCAAGATCCTGCATGGAAGTGCACAAATAAGCACTAGAACCAGAGTGAAGCACCCAACTGGATGCAGAAGAAATCATAAGGTTAAATTCAATAACGAGCATACCACCTGAAGGACCTGTCTCCTTCTTATTCTTTAGGGTGGCCAGATATATAGGATAGTTTCACTTCCAGTGGCTGTCAGTATTACAATGAAAATACATTCCTTTATCAGTGGTCTTCTTCTTTAGCTCTGCCTTCTTTTTCTTTCCATCTTCCACCTTCTTCCTTTTTACATACTTCTTCTTCTTTCCAAAAGACTTTCTCTTAGAAGAAGTCCATTCCATAGCAAGTATTGAGCCTTTAGAACCTTTCATAGAAAGCTCAGCAGTAAGCAGTATATTCATAAGCTCGATCAGAGTATTTTGAAGTTTATGCATATGGTAGTTCATGATGAACTACCCATACGCATCAGTCAAGGATTGCAGAATTATATCATTCTACAGATCCTGATCTAACTTTACTCTAAGCTTTTCAAGCTCTTTCAAGTCCTTGATCATCATCAGACAATGATCTTGGACTGACTGTCCATCAGGCATTTTAGTCTTAAATAGTCGCTTAGTGACCTAATATTTGGATACACGACTCTATTTACCAAATAGCTCTTGCAGGTGAGCCAATATTTAATTGACAGTCTTGATATCTTCATGTTGGCATTGAAGCTCATCAGACATCGAGCCTAATATGTAGTATCTGGCCTTATTATCTTCATCCATCCATTTATCAAGAGATGGTCTCTGTTCAGTGGATGGATGAGCTGGTAAGGTGGGGGATCCTGATCCAATATATGAGTCAACTTCTCAGAATTCAAAATAATTTTGATGTTTCAGAGCTAATCCTTATAATTGGGTTCAGTCAGTCTATGGGTGTCTAGGATACGGGCTAGTGGGTTGGATGCAAATATTTTCTTTGTTCTTATAGAGAGTCAAAGTTTCTAGTTAGATTTTGTAAGTAAAACTTGACCAATTTATTTAGGAGTTTGATTTTTAAACAAATTAGCTTTCACTATTTTCTTGGATCCCTATACTTCCTCTATAGAGATGCAAAAATCTCCATGATTACTAATTTCTAGTGGATGGTGCAGTCCCACCAACTGACTCATCACATCACCTAACAGTTATTGGTGATGGATTAGAGTGAACAAGTTTTGTCCAATGATTTTCTAATCATGGTGCACCCAGACTTGATCTCTAATTCATGAATCTTACCGTGCCCAGAATATTGATCCACTCCTTAGTTAAGTCAGACCCATCATTTGCATAGATTGGATTCCTAATTGGGTCTCTCATCGCATATGAAATATTGAGCCCAATCCATCCTCCAGCACATAGCATCCAATGCCTAATAGACATGGTTGCATCTTCCTATTGCAACTGAACCACTATGATCAGTCGAGAATAATCAACCCCGAGAAGGGCACGCATATCTACAATGATGGAAGACTATAGACTTAATCTTTTCTTAAGAAGATTTGATTTAGGTCTCTTTAAACTTGACTTAACATAGCCATAACCATTATGACTAACCTAGTGGCATGGGTTAGCTTAGATTATTAGCCAACTTAGATCAGGACTAGTCTGACAAATATGGCCAGGTAAGTGAGATTGGTGGAAGGGATATGCCATTAACTCGACAAGAATGCATTCGAGTCGAGTAGTTCGTAATTAAAAATCAATCGGTCATATCTGCCAAACTTACCTTAGACACCAAATTGTTGAGCCAGAACCAATCGGATTAGCCTATAATTCAGACTCTAACCACCGAGCCAAATTAGGTCTTAACTCAATCGATCACTCATGTGACTCGGCCTTGACCCAGACTTAATCCTATTAGGCCGGTCAATTTAAGCACTATTGATCCCACTTAACCAACTCTTGATTTAGTTTGATCAACTGCTAGACCTAATTGAGCTACCCAAGCCTGAATCCAATTTTATGAATATGTCTTAGATCTGAAAATTTTTAATTTTAGACCTAATATATTTCATAATCTTAATTCTTAATTAAGTTTAGGGTTCATAAATAAAATATGTATATAAAATCCTAGGATTTTTGGATCTAGGGTTTTGCAGGAAATAAGATTTTATTTTTGATTAAGGACAAACATGTAGCCCCCCTACATACCATAGGAACACCCCATTGAATGGAAGGAGAGGGCTTTTAAACCTTACTTTGTTCTTATGATCGGACGGTCAAGGAGAACGCTTTAATCAGAAACATGATAAATCTATAAAACTAGTTAGATCTACATCATATATCAAATATATAAAAATTAATCTGACTAAAAAATATATTTTGCATGTATCTCATGCATCATATCATGCATTTTTTTAGATCTAAATTATTTCATAAACATCTAAAAAATAAGATTTAAATTTGATCATATCAAATTAAAATTTATTCTAGATAATGTTGTAGAACTATTCTACAACTAGTCTAAACATGCATCTATCATATCCCATATGAATAAATTAAATAAATTTATTTTTTAATTTTTAAATCTAATTATAATACTTATAATATCAAAAAATAATAAATAAATAGATCTAAAAATTATAATCAATCAAATTAAAATTATGATTATGCTAGACTACACATAGAATAATTCTATTCCTAGTCTAGTTATGCATCTCATACATCTTAGATCTAGATTATTTATTTTTTTAATTTTTTAATTTTAGATCTAATCACATCTAATGTGACATCTAAAATCATCTAATTATCAGATCAAAAATAAATTAAAATTAGATCTAATGAATTATGCAATCTGACTCTGATACCAGTTGAAGGAAAAAACCTATTTTTTGGGTCAGGTTGGTTCAGATCTGATTGGATCAGGAGGGATATTTCAAAAAAAAATTTTCTAAGATCCTAATCAGATCTAAGACTCCTCAAATCTGATCTTATTAATCTAATAATAAAAATAAAATAAAAATAAAAATTAAATCTAATTTAATTATATCTTTATTTTGGATAATCTAATTATCCGGTGATGATTCTGATATTTGCCTGAGGTTCTGGATGTAGCCATGCAAGCACCTTGCCTCTACTGGTATCCACTCGAGCATGATCTAAAGATCATCTCCTTCTCAATCAATTCTCTAAAAATTAGATCTAGACCTAATCTTGAATGTCTTCAAAACTCCTTTTGAAGAACAGTCGTTATCTCTTGCAGCAGTGCTACTTTCTTCCTATCCTGGTGCCTTTCACTTGCTTGGATCGCACCTTATTCGTGCCCAAAACCTCTTAGGCATGGAGAGGAGAGAGAGGACCAGAGGGTGGCAAAGAGAAGGAGGGAGAGAGGCTTTGTGGCATGGGCTAAAGGGAGAATCATTAAATTCTAGGTGCAAATGGGATTTATATAGACCCTGCTGCGCCGTGTAGTGCCACATCATCCTGGCCAATCATGGCCCTTTATGCAATCTTATCTAAATCTGATTGATGGGATGACATCATTTGATCCAATCAGATAAGAGACCCTCAAAACCGTCCTAAGGTGGTGCCAAGATTGGGTCAAACAAGACTTCTTAGCGCCACATAGTTTAATCCCCTAACGCAACTTGGAGTCCTATCTGTATGGGACTTCATCTTTTATCCTCATGGGATGCACGCCTCCCTCGGATTGCACCCACTTTCTATCTACTTTTTATAAGGGGATAAATCCCCAAGTATTCTCCTTTGGATGCATGATACATGGGCAGATGTCTAAGTGTTCAGGGTCAACATTTGACCAATGTTCGAAAATAGAAATTAGCAGGTGACCGAAAATGGTAGGTGTAGTTTTAAATTTATCTCATAAATTAAGACAACCTTTTTCTATCCTAAACAAGCTCCAGTTAGACCATGTGAAGGTTCCTGAGTGAGCCCAAATATATTTGGCTCAGTTGAGACAAGTTTTAATGATTGTTAAAGGAAAATATTAGGCTCAATCATGTGCTAGTATCATTTTCTTGAACCTAATTGAATCTTATTCAAATCAATTAAACTAGGTTAGTCCAATTGATGACATCCAGATCTAAACCCTTGTTTGTGTGATCTAGTTAGGTTCATTTCTATATGGTAATGGGATATATCACGATCTATATCATCGATATCATCGAAATATCTTTCGATGGATCAGAACTTTTTTAATTCAGACAACTAGTATGATCGATCATCCAAATCATTCTAATTGCTCACAAAATCTATCAGTGACACCTAGCAGCATATGATGGCAACCCATCAAAATTAAAAGCGAACCTCTTGGTGCAGTTACCTGTGTGATTAAGTTCCTCTATTTTGAGCCCTGATCGGATTAGGGTTAAGATGATCTCATCAAATCCTAATTTCCATCATATGAATTAATCATTCGATTCAAGTCCAATGTGAAAATCCTAATAGAAACTATTTCTATTATTTCACTCTGCCATGGCCATGGGCTTATGGACTTGATTCTCATGATCATCACAGGGCTGCTCCTAATCTACCAAGGTAGATAGATCTCCTATTAGTGTAATCCAATTCCTACAATGAACATGCTATAGCCAACATACACCTCAGAATTTTGAATGACTAGAAGATCGAGTTATGGTATAGTCAAACTATAACACCCTCAAGGTGAACTATCGATGCACCTCAGGTCAAATAACCAGACATACCACTGCAGCTTCGAGCCAGTCATCAACGAGAAGGTAGACTTCCTTATGACTGCTCGAGGTGGTCACGCTCAGTGCCCTCGTTCTCTAACGATTATCTATACTCTCGCTCTGGTGTCTCTGTACAGTAGACGTAAGACTCATCTATCCTAAAAAAGCGATCGTACGCCAACCTTTTGGATTAATCACCATCCTCATGATGATCCTACGGTCGGGAGTATTTTATGAGTTAATAACGAAAATTCATGTCTTAAATTTTCAACTCTTAAAAATATGAACTATCATTACCATTATCTCAAGAAATATATCACAGACACTTTTAAATATACACAATGATAGAAAATAATTCATTTTATTATTTATAGTCAAAACTATAATTTTGCCCTTAGAAGTGTATTACAAGTATCAGCCAATCTAGCTTCTAGGGCACACAAATCTAACACAAAGAAGGCCATTCTTGTTGGGAGCAGAAGGAGAACCTCATCCCAAAATGGATGAAGACCTTTGATTATTTAAGATAGAAGAAAGAAAAAGATCCTTTTAATGATCTTTTTGTGCCCCTATATCTTTGTTAGGGATAGGAGGAGGACCTCGTCCTAACAAAGGAAGGCCAATCCGGTTAGGAATAGGAGGAGAATCTTATCTTGATAGGAGGATAAAGAAGGCCAACCATATTGAAAATAGGAGTAGAACCTCATCTCAACACATGTGAAGACCTTCAATTATTTAAGATAGAAGGAGGAAAGTAGCCCTTACAACGGCCCTTATGTGCCCCTATACCTTTGTTAGGGACAGGAGGAGGACCTCGCCCTAACAAAGAAAGGCCAATCCCATCAAAAATTAGAGAAGAACCTCATCCTGGCAGGGGGACAAAAAAGGCCAACCATGTTGAAAATAGGAGGAGAACTTCATCCTGATCAGGTGAAAACCTTCGATTATACCCCTATATCTTTGTTAGAGACAGAAGGAGGACCTCACCCTAACAAAGAAAGATCAATCCCATCAGAAATAGGAGGAGAACCTCATCCTGATAGGTAAAGAAAAAAGGCCAACCGTGTTGGAAATAGAAGGAGAATCTCGTTCCAATATGGGTGAAGACCTCTGGTTGTTTAAGACAGGAGGATGGGAGAGGCCCTTTCAATGGCCCTTATATATTTCTATACCTTTGTTAGGGATAGAAGGAGGACCTTGTCCTAATAAAGGAAGGCCAACCCCATCAGAAATAGGAGGAGAACCTCATCCTGATAAAGGAACAAGAAGGCCAACCCTGTCAGAAATAGGAGGAGAACCTTGTCCTGACACGGATGATGAAGACCTTCGATTATTTAAGATAAGAGGAGGAAAGAGGCCCTTTCAATGGTTCTTTTTGTGCCCTTATATCTTTGTTAAGAATAGGAAGAGGATCTCATCCTAACATGTAAGAGGACTTTTAGTTATGTAAGACAAAAGAAAAAATAAAGAAAATAAAGAAGTTAACAAACATTGAACCCAAGCAGAGTAAAAAGATGATTGAAGAAAGCATAGCTTCATTAAAGATGAAGTTGATTACAAAACAAGAGTCTACAAGATCAGTTAAAAAAAAAAAGAGAGAAGAATGAAAGTTCTAAGAAGGATCAGATTTCTCGAACTTCGGACTACTAGCCATCACCAAGGATTTCTTTAGGTCGATGATCTCTTTCTCGAGCTCTTTTCTCCTTATCAAGTTATCGTGAAATATCCTATCGGCCCTTCGGTAGTTTTTTCTAATGCTCGTAGTCTCATTTTCAAAACTTTTGATTTAGCTTCAACATCCTTAATGGCCTGTTGTTCGTAGATCAACTGAAGCTTCAGTCGCTGAACTTTGGCCTTCTCCATCCCAACCAATTCAAAGAGCTCGCCCATGATCCTCTTCAAGAAGGTGATCTCCTCCAACTCCCTATTGGTGCCGGATTGATAACTATCGATGAGCTACTATTGAAGCTGGGCCACCTCGCTGTTAGTAGTATGGAGCTTCTGCTCTAGCGAGGATATCCTCCCATACCAGCCAAACCGTTAGGTCTCATAGGCGAGCTCAACATCATGCAATTGCTTTTGGAGAGTAGAAAACCTTTGCAACCAATTCCACTCATACCGAGCCTTGTCAGAAGATCATGGCGAACTTCCCTCCAATAGATGAATTTTCTTGTTTGCTGTCTTTAGCTTAATTTTGAGGGAGCTGACCTTCGCAGTTAATGCCCAGGACTTATCACTTGCACCTTTCTTAAGCTCGGCCAACTTCCTCTCAAAGTTATCTTTCTTAATGTTGAAGCTCATGGAATCTTTCATGCGCAACTTGCGAAGGCGAGTGACCTCAATTATCACCTTCGAAGTATTTTTTCTAGATCTTTGAAGCTTGTCTTCTATCTTCTTCAACTTCTTCTTTAGATGATGGATTTTTTTCTTTAAACCTTTAACTATAAGTCTCAGAGGGATACCTTCGAATAGTGGTTCAGCATCGATTGGGGATGATCGACCTTGGCTTTGGTCACTAGAAGGATTCTAAATAACATTCATCATAGTACAAGCATAAGAAAAAGAAAACTCATTTTCATTCCTTAAAATGTTCGAACATACATCAAGAAAAAAGAAAAAAAGAAGTATAATTGTTTAAAATTCTAGACCTCGGGAGGAGCGGTGGTAGATGAGGTCGGAGCGTTCTCTACCACTTCCATCTTTGGTACCAACCTGGGCACCTCAGTAGTAGGTTTGGAGGGCTCGAGGATGGCTTCAGCAGGAGCAGGGTCGACCATGATAGTGGACAGCCCTGCCTCTTCATCTAGGACCTCCCTGTATAAGAAACCAAGATTGAGTTCAAGAAACTTGGCAGCCACTCGATCCTCGCAAAGTTCATATCCCTTCTAAAAGGCCCCTTGGCCAAACATAATATTCAGATCCCTCATTTTAGAGGAGACCTTGAACTCCTCCACTGCCTAGATCTTCACCTCTGAGATCTACTTCAAAGTTTGATCCTTTAGCTTGCCGACCTTAACCTCGGCTGTCTTCCTCCTCTCCTCCTCTAGAGCCAAAGTGGCCTTCAGCCCCACTGAGGTGAGCTCCTCTTTTCTGAGCATCTCCTGCAGACCTTCAACCTCGATCATCTTCTCCTTCAAAAGATGGTCAGCCTCGGCAGTCTTCTCCTAAAGGCGGTCGACCTTGGCTTGAAGGTCTTCTAGAGCCTTCAATGCCTCCGACTTCAAGTAGTTCACCATTTTGATATGCATGAGTATTTGGTGATCTGACTACAGTAAATGAACCATGTTATGCATCAAATATATAATAATAATAATAATAATAATAATAATAATAATAATAATAATTGACAAGATGGCTACCTTAAGGAAGGTCTTGTGGGAATCCCAGATGTGCTATGCAAGGTCGAGGTCGGCCATCTGGTCTAGCACCTCGGGCAATGCAAATCTATCAGTCAGATCTTGGACGAGATCCGGGTCATTGAAGGGATCTTCTCCCGAAGCTTTGCTATCATCGCTGGACTCGCCAGGGCAAGCCTTGCAGAACATCTTAATGATGACCTTCTTCCCCTTCTTCTCCCCCCCTTTATCCTTTATGATGGGAGGCTGTGGAGCTTGATCTTCAACTAGGGGACTCGGGGATGATGAAGCCATGGAGCCCCCATCGATGGTGCTAACCTCGGGGATAGGGACAACTTTGATGCCCTCAATAATCTCAGAGGTAGTGACGATAGTGGCGGGGGTCGTGAAGCTCGAAGCACCGACCTTAGCCATCTTCGAGCTCTCGCTAGGAGCTTTTTCTTTCCTTTTGCAGGCTTGAAGTCCCTTGGCAAGCATCTCAGCTACTTGGGCATCTATCTCTGTGACAAAGAGGAGGTCATAATTAAAATGTATATATGGAAAACCCCATTAAAGCTTGCAGAATATGGAAAAGTATACCAGCAAGGTCAAGGGGACTCAAACCTATGTTGAACAGGGTCTAATCTTTCAGAAGTTCAGGCAAGGGAGGAGTCTGATAATTTCTGAGCCTATTAGGAGAACCAAGATTGTCCCCATCTAAGCTAGGAGCTCGATGGATGGACTCTCTAAGGAGACTCCAAGGGGGAAGCTCTAACATCAAGGTTAGATAATGTACAAAGAAGAACTTCTCCTTTTAGTTGAGGATAGAAGAAGAAGTACCTTCAGTAATCCTTTCTTGCCAAACTGAGGGGAGAAGTACCACCAGTCCTTTGCAGATGGATGACGTTTGAAGGTAAAGAAATTTTTAAAGAGAAAAATGATCAAGTGGACCTTGACTAAGCGGCAAAGAGAGAGGAATCCTATAAAAAATCTAAAAGAGTTTGGTACTACAAAAACTAAGAAAATATTTAAAAATTAGAAAAGCGCAACTACAAAAGGTGGAAGTGAAAGTCTTTGTTAGATATGAGTGCCCTAGAAGCCAAAATTGGCAGACACTTGTAATACACTTCTAAGGGCAAAATTATAATTTTGACTATAAATAATAAAGTGGATTATTTTCTATCACATAAGTGTATTTAGTATCTGTGATACATTCCTTGAGTTAGTGGTAATGATAATTCATATTTTCAAGAGTTGAAAATTTAAGACATGAATTTTTATTTATTAACTCATAAAATGCTCCTGACCGTAGGATCATCATGAGGATGGTGATTGATCTAGAAGATTAGTGTACAATTGCTTCTTTATAGTAGATGAGTTTTGAGTCTATGGTGTGGAGACACCGGAGCGAGAGTACCGATCCTAGTTAGAGAACGAGGGCACTGAGTGTGACCACCTCGAGTAGTCATAAGGAAGTCTACCTTCTTGTCGATGACTGACTCGATGTTGTAGTGGTGTGTCTGGTTCTTTGATCTGAGGTGCATCGGTAGTTCACCTTGAGGGTGTTATAGTTTGACTACACCATGACTCGGTCTCCTAGCCATTTGGAACCCTGAGGTGTATGTTGGCTATAGCATGTTCATTGTAGGAATTGGATTGCACCAAGATGGAATCAATCTACCTCGGTGGATGAGGAGCAGTCTTATGATGATCATAAGAATCAAGTCCATAAGCCCATGGCCATGCCAGAGAGTAAAATAATAGAAAGAGTTTCTATTAAGATATTCACATCGGACTTGAATCGAATGATTAAATCATATGATAGAAATTAGGGTTTGATGAGTTCACCTTAACCCTATCTGATCGGAGCTCAAGATAGAAGAACTTAATCACACAAGTAGTTGCACCAAGAGGTTCATTTTCAGTTTTGATGGGTTGCCACCATATGCTGCTAGGTGTCACTGGTGGATTTTAGGAGCAATTAGAATGATTTAGATGATCGATCATTCTAAGTTGTCTGAATCAAAAAAGTTCTGATCCATCGAAAGAAGTTTCGATAATGTCGATGATGGAGATCATGACATATCCCATTACCATATAGAACTGAACCTAACTGGATCGCACAAACAAGAATTTGGATCCAGATATCATCAATTGGACTAACCCAGTTCAATTGATTTGAATAAGATTCAATTAGGTTCAAGAAAATTGTGCTTGCACACGATTGAGCCTAACATTCTTCTTTTTCTATCTTAAAAGTTATCTTGACTGAGTCAAATAAGTTTGATCTCACTCAGGTATCTTTACCTAATCTAACTGGAGCTTGTCCAAGTTAGAAAAAGGTTGTCTTAATTTATGAGATAAATTTGAGACAACACCTATCATTTTTCGTCACTTGCTAATTCTTGTACTTTGACTTGGTCAAACATTAACCTTTGACCCTTGGACATCTGCCCATGTGTCATGTACTTATTGAAGAGCAGATAAGGGCTTGTCTCCTCTCTAAAAATTGGAAAGAAGGGGGCGCTTGCCTTGGATGGCGTGCATGCATGGATAGGGATGCTGGAGTCCCATACGGATGGGACTCTAGGTTGCTTGTTGGATTCAAACTAGGTGACCCTCATGTATAGACTTTGACCAGTCTTAGGCGCCACCTTAGGATGAATCCATGGGTCTCTCATCCCACCAATTAGATTTAGATCTGATTGAACGAAGCAATGCGATTGGCTGGGATGATGCAGCACTGCATGGTGCAGTAGAGTCTATAAATAGACCCTATCTGCACCCACTTTTAAGGAGTTAATCTTAAGCCATGCCCCAAGGCTATCTCTCTCCCTTCTCCATGCCACCATCTAGCTCTCTTCCTCCTCTCTACGCCCAAGAAAGTTGGGTTCTTTTGATTAGTGCGAGTCAAGCAAGAAAGGCTGACAAAAAAGGAAGAAGGCAGCACTACTGCAGAGACGACGGATGATCTTCAGAAGGTGTTTTGAAGATCCTCCAAGTTAGATCCAGATCTAATTTTTGGAGAAATAAAAGAGAAGGAGAAGATCTCTAGATCCAGCTTGAGTGGATACTAGTAGAGGCCAGGCGCTTGCGTGGCTAGATCCAGAACCTCAGAGCTTCCGCAGGATCATCAATGGTTAATCAAATTACCCAAGATCAAGATAAAAATTAATTCAGAATTAATTTAGTTTTATTTTCTTAATTATCAGATTATAAATCAAATCTAAAAGTGTTAGATCTAATCTAGATCTAAGAGGCAAATTTTTTTTTTTTGAAATATGCCTCTCGATCCAATCAGATTTGAACGAACCTGACCCGAGAAATGAGGATTTTCCTTCAACTGGTATCAGAGCTAGGTTCTTATAAATTTTTTTTAGATATAATTTAATTTAATTAATTAATGATTTTAGATATCACATAAGATGTGATTAGATCTAAAATTAAAAAATTAAAAAATTAAAATAAATTAATTTAGATCTAATATGTATGAGATACGTAACTAGACTAGGAATAGAATTGTTCTATGTGTAGTCTAGTTTGATCATAATTTTTATTTGATTAAAAGTAATTTTTAGATCTATTTATTTTCTATTTTTTGATATTATAAATATTATAATCAGATCTAAAAAATAAAAAATAAAATAAAATTAATTATTCATATGAGATATGATAGTTGCATGTTTAGACTAGTTGTAGAATAATTCTACAAATATGTCTAGATTAAATTTTATTTGATATGATTGAATTTAAATTTAATTTTTTTGATGATTATGAGATAATTTAGATCTGAAAAACATGCATGCATGATATATGTGATATATACAAAACATGTTTTAATTAGATCCATCTTTTATATGAGATATATGCTTAGATCTAATTTATTTTTGTAGATTAGTTGTATTTCTTATTAAGGCATTCCCCTTGGCCGTCCGATCATAAGAAGAAAGTAGGGCTTAAAGACCCTCTCCTCCTATTCAATGGAGTGTTCTTATGATGTGTAGGGGTGCTGCGTGTTCATCCTTAATCAGAAATTAAAAACTTAGTTTCTACAAAACCCTAGATCCTGAAACCCTAGGATCTTTTTACATGTTTTATTTATGAACCCTAACTTAATTAAGAATTAAGTTTATGAAATATCAATTAGGTCTAAAATTGAGAATTTTAGATCTAAGATATATTCATAAATCTGGGTTCGGGCTTGGGTAGCTCAATTAGGTTTAGCGATTGATCAAATCGAATCAAGAGTTGGTTAGATGGGATCAACAATGCTTAAATTGACCAGCCTAATAGGATTAAGTCTGGGTCAGGATTGAGTCATGAATGTGATCGATCAAGCTAAGACCTAATTAGGCTCAGTGGTTAGAGTCTGGATTGTAGGCTAACCCGATTGGTTCTGGCTCAATAATTTGGTGTCTAAGGTAAGTTTGGCAGATATGATCGACTGATTTTTAATTGGGAGCTACTCGACTCGAATGCATTCTTGTCGAGTTAATGGCATATCCCTTCCATCGATCTCACTTACCTGGCCATGTTTGTTGACTCAGTTCTGATCTGAGGTGGTCAATAATCCGAGCTAACCCATGCCACTAGGTTAGTCATAATGGTTATGACTATGTCAAGTCTAGTTTAATGAGACCTAAATCAAATCTCCCTAAGAAAAGATTAAGTCTAAGGTCTTCCACCATTGTAGATGTGTGGGCCCTTCCGAGGTTGATTGTTCTCGGCTGGTTACAGTGGTTCAATTGCATCGGAAAGATGCAACCATATCTATTAGGCATTGGATGCTACAGGGCTGGAGGATGGATTGGGCTCAATATTCTGGATATGGTGAGAGATCTCAATTAGAAATCCAATCTATGCAAATGGTGGGTCTGACTTAACTAAGGAGTGGATCAATATTCTGGACACGGTGAGATTCATGAATTAGAGACCAAGTTTGGGTGCATCATGATTAGAGAATCATTGAACAAGAGTTGTTCACTCATTGGCTAACCCATCACCAATAACTGTTAGGTGAGGTGATGAGTCAGTTCGGTGGGACCGCACCACCCACTAGAAATCAGTAATCATGGAGATTTTTGCATCTCTACAGAGGGAGTGTAGGGATCCAAAAAATAGTGGAAGCTAATTTGTTTAAAAATAAAATTTCTAAATAAATTGGTTAAGTCTTAATTACAATATCTAACTAGAAACTTTGACTCTCTATAGAAAAAATATCTGCATCCAATCCACTAGCACGAATCCTGGACACCCATAGACTGATCGGACCAAATTACAAGGATTGGCTTTGGAACTTCAAAATTATTTTGGGTTCTGAGAAGTTAACTCATGTATTAGACCAGAATCCTTCCACCTTACTAGCTCGTCCATCTACTGAACAGAGAGCATCTCTAGATAAGTGGACTGACGAAGATAATAAGGCCAGATACTACATATTGGGCTCGATGTCTGATGAGCTTCAGTGCCAACATGAAGATATCAGAACTGCTTGCCAAATGTTGGCTCACCTATAGGAGATGTTTGGTGAACAGAGTCGCACAGCCAAGTATCAAGTCACTAAATGACTATTCAAGGCTAAGATGTGCGATGGGCAGTCAGTCCAAGATCATTGTCTGATGATGATCAAGGACTTGGAAGAGCTTGAGAAGCTTGGAGTGAGGTTGGACTTGGATCTGCAGAATGACATAATTTTGCAATCCTTGACTGATGCATTTGGGCAGTTCATCATGAACTACCATATGCATAAACTTCAAAACTCCTTGGCCGAACTTATGAACATGCTGGTTACCGCTGAGCTTTCCATGAAAGGTTCTAAAGGCTCAGTGCTTGCTATGGAATGAACTTCTTCCAAGAGAAAGTCTTTTGGAAAGAAGAAGAAATCTGCAAAAAAAGTAGAAGGTGGAAGAAGGAAAGAAGAAAAAGGAGGAGCTGAAGAAGAAGGCTGCTGACAAAGGAAAGTATTTTCATTGCAACAATGATGGCTACTGGAAGCGGAACTGTCCTACTTATCTAGCCACCCTAAAGAAAGAGGTAGGTCCTTCTGGAGGTATGCTCGTTATTGAGTCTAACCTTATGATTTCTTCTGCATCCAGTTGGGTGCTTGACTCTGGTTCTAGTGCTCACTTGTGCACTTCTATGCAGGGTCTTGAGGATAGCAGGAGGCTGAGGGATGGTGAGATGATCCTACACATCGAAAATGGAGCAAGGGTTGCTGCCGTGGTCGAGGGAACATATCCTTTTCAACTACCATCTAGTTTAGACTTAGTATTAAAAGACTGTTATTATGTGCCTACAGCAAGCAGGAATTTGATTTCTATTTCTTGCCTTGCATTAGAAGGCTATGTAATTAGTTTTCTTAAGGACCATTGTAACATTCTTTATGAAAGAAATAAAATTGCAAGTGGTTTCCTTATTAACGGTCTTTATCAGTTACATGTTGATGTATCTATTTTTAATTTCGAGCAAAATATGAATGCCATAAAATCAAAACGTCCTAGGGATAGTCCTAATGATAGGTATCTATGGCACCTAAGATTAGGTCATATAGCAGAAGATAGGGTTAACAAATTGGAGAAAACTGGGCTATTGAGTCCATTGACTTTCGAGTCATATCCAATTTGTGAATCCTGTCTTCATGGCAAAATGACTAAGCTCCCTTTTGTAGGACATGGGGAAAGGGCCACAGATCTTCTTGCCCTAGTACATACAGATGTGTGTGGCCCATTTGATGTGCCGGCTAGAGGCAACTTAGTCTACTTCATAATCTTTACTGATGATTTATCTAGGTATGGGTATGTGTATCTTATGAGACATAAGTCTGAAGCATTTGAAAAGTTCAAAAAAATTTAGACATGAAGTAGAAAAGCAAATTGAAAAATCCATTAAGGTTTTTCGATCAGATCGAGGAGGTGAATGCCTTAGTTGGAAATTCCTAGACTATCTCAAAGAAAATGGCATAGTCTCTCAATGGACTCCACCAGGAATACCTCAACTCAATGGGGTTTCAGAATGAAGAAATCGGACCCTATTAGATATGGTTCGATCCATGATGAGCTTCATAGACGTCCCTGATTTTTTTTGGAGATACTGTTTGTTAATTGCAATAACTTACTGAATAGAGTTTCTTCTAAAACCGTTCCTACCACACCGTATGAGATATGGCATGGTAAGAAACCAAGTCTGAGTCATCTCAGAATTTGGGATTGTCCGGCTCATGTCAAAAGACAACAAGCGGACAAGTTAGACTTTAGGTCCTTTAGAGCTTGATTCATAGGATATCCTAAAGAGTCATTAGGATATTATTTCTACATTCCAGAAGATCACAATGTGATTATGAGTCGACATGCCATCTTTCTTGAAAAATAGTTTATTCAAGATAGCGGCATTGGAAAGCAGATCAAGCTCGATGAGAAAGTCTCACAAGAGCAACGAGCTAAGGACCAAATGGAACCAAATCAGGTTAAGCCAATCCATACACTACCTCCTCCACCTCGTAGATCAGAAAGAGTTTTCGTCCTCCTGAAAGGTACTTAGGTACTATTTCAGAGGATGTAGAAAAAATGTTCCTCATAGGTAATGGGGTTCATGGTGATGATCCCAAAACCTATAACGAGGCGATATCAGATATCGACTCCGAGAAATGGTTAGAGGCAATGAAGTCAGAAATTGACTCGATGCACTCAAACCAAGTCTGGACCTTGGTAGATCCACCAGAAGGTATAGTACCTATTGGGTGTAAATGGATCTTCAAGAGAAAGATTGGTGCAGATGGGAATGTGGAGACATTCAAGGCTAGATTAGTGGCAAAAGGTTATAGTCAACGCGAAGGCATTGACTATCAGGATACCTTTTCGCCAGTAGCTATGCTAAAATCCATCCGCACATTGCTTGTCATTGCAGCCTATTTTGATTATGAAATATGGCAAATGGATGTGAAAATGGCATTCTTAAATGGATATCTTGAGGAAGATATCTATATGGAACAGCCGCTAGGTTTCACATCCAGTGATGATGATCACAAGGATTTGCAAGCTGCAAAGGTCCATATATGGACTTAAGCAAGCATCTCGGAGCTGGAACACTCATTTTAATGATGTGATCAAAATATTTAGTTTCATCAAAAATGAGGAGCCATGTGTCTTCAAAAAGGTCAGTGGGAGCGCTGTTGTCTTCCTCGTATTGTACGTGGATGACATCCTCCTTATCGGAAATGATATTTCCATGTTGACCACAGTTAAAATGTGGTTATCTAAAGAATTCTCCATGAAAGACCTAGGAGAAGCATCCTTTATTCTAGGAATTAAGGTCTATAGAGATAGACCAAATAGGATGCTAGGACTTTCATAGAAGATGTACATAGAGGAAGTACTAAAGAGGTTTAGTATGGAAAACTCTAAGAGGGGTTTAGTACCCTTCAGGCATGGCATTCATCTTTCCAAGAAGATGTGCCCTAGCACACCTGAGGAAATAGAATGCATGAGCAAGATCCCTTATGCTTCAGCAATAGGGAGCCTCATGTATGCCATGTTATGTACACGACCTGATATAGCCCATGCCGTGAGTGTCACGAGCAGATATCAGTCGAATCCAGGTGAAGAATACTAGACTTCTATGAAATGTATCCTTAAGTACTTGAGAAGAACTAAGGATATGTTGTTGGTCTTTGGTAATGGAGAACTCCAAGTTCAGGGTATATAGATTTGGACTTTATGTCCGATGTAGATGATCGAAAGTCGACATCTAGGAGTCTGTTTTTGTGCAATGGTGGAGCAGTCAGTTGAAAAAGTTTCAAACAGATAGTGATAGCAGATTCCACTATGGAAGCAGAATATATCGCTACGTCAGAAGCTACGAAGAAAAAATTCTGGTACAAGAAGTTTTCCATGGAGATCGAAGTGATGCCATCAGATGCCATTCCTCTGTACTGTGACAACAATGGTGCCATAGCCCTTACTAAGGAGCCGAGGTCTCACCAGAAGTCCAAGCACATCGAGCGGCGATACCACCTCATCCACGATTATCTCAAGAAGGATTACATCGAGATCAAGAGAGTCGACTCCATAGATAATGTGGCAGACCCACTTACAAAGCCATTAGGCCAGTAGAAGATTGAAGCCCACCTTGAGAAGATGGGACTTAGATTTGTAGCCAATTAGCTTTAGGTCAAGTGGGAGTTTGTTAGATATGAGTGCCCTAGAAGCCAGAATTGGCTGACACTTGTAATACACTTCTAAGGGCAAAATTATAATTTTAACTATAAATAATAAAATGGGTTATTTTCTATCACATAAGTGTATTTAGTGTCTGTGATACATCCCTTGAGTTAATGGTAATGATAATTCATATTTTCAAGAGTTGAAAATTTAAGACATGAATTTTCATTTATTAACTCATAAAATGCTCCTGACCGTAGGATCATCATGAGGATGGTGATTGATCCAAAAGGTTAGTGTACAATCGCTTCTTTATAGTAGATGAGTCTTGAGTCTATGGTGTAGAGACACTGGAGCGAGAGTATAGGTACTCGTTAGAGAATGAGGGCACTGAGCGTGACCACCTCGAGTAGTCATAAGGAAGTCTACCTTCTCATCGATGACTGACTCGATGCTGCAGTGGTGTGTCTGATTCTTTGACCTGAGGTGCATCGGTAGTTCACCTTGAGGGTGTTATAGTTTGACTACACCATGACTCGGTCTCCTAGCCATTCAGAATCCTGAGGTGTATGTTGGCTATAGCATGTTCATTGTAGGAATTGGATTGCACCAAGATGGAATCTATCTACCTCGGTGGATGAGGAGCAGCCCTATGATGATCATGAGAATCAAGTCCATAAGCCCATGGCCATGGTAGAGAGTGAAATAATAGAAAGAGTTTCTATTAAGATTTTCACATCGGACTTGAATCGAATGATTAAATCATATGATAGAAATTAGGGTTTGACGAGTTCACCTTAACCCTAATCTGATCGGAGCTCAAGATAGAAGAACTTAATCACATAAGTAGCTACATCAAGAGGTTCATTTTTAGTTTTGATGAGTTACTACCATATGCTGCTAGGTGTCACTGATGGATTTTGGGAGCAATTAGAATGATTTTGATGATCGATCATTCTAAGTTGTCTGAATTAGAAAAGTTCTGATCCATCGAAAGGAGTTTCGATGATGTCGATGATGGAGATCATGACATATCCCATTACCATATAGAACTGAACCTAACTGGGTCACACAAATAAGGGTTTAGATCTGGATATCATCAATTGGACTAACTCAGTTCAATTAATTTGAATAAGATTCAATTAGGTTCAAGAAAATCATGCTAGCACATGATTGAGCCTAACATTCTCCTTTTTTCTATTTTAAAAGTTATCTCGACTGAGCCAAATGAGTTTGAGCTCACTCAGGTACCTTTACCTAGTCTGACTGGAGCTTGTCCAAGTTAGAAAAGATTTGTCTTAATTTATGAGATAAATTTAAGACAATACCTGCCATTTTTCGTCACCTGCTAATTCTTGTACTTCGACTTGGTCAAACGTTGACCTTTGAGCCTTGGACATCTGCCCGTGTCATGCACTTATTGGAGAGCAGATAGGGGCTTGTCCCCTCTCTGAAAATTAGAAAGAAGGGGGCACACACCTAGGATGGTGTGCGCCCATATATAGGGATGCTGGAGTCCCATACGGATGGGACTCCAGGTTGCTTGTTGGATTCAAACTAGGTGACACTCATCTACAGACTTTAACCAGTCTTAGGTGCCACCTTAGGATGAATCCGTGGGTCTCTCATCCCACCAATCAAATTTAGATCTGATTGAATAAAGCAACGCGATTGACCAGGGTGATGCAGCACTGCATGGCGTAGTAGAGTCTATAAGTAGACCCTATCTACACCCACTTTCAAGGAGTTCATCTTAAGCCATGCCCCAAGGTTGTCTCTCTCCCTTCTCCACGCCACCATCTAGCCCTCTTCCTCCTCTCGACACCCAAGAAAGTTGGGTTCTTCTAATTAGTGCGAGTCAAGCAAGAAAGGCTGACGAAAAAGGAAGAAGGCAGCACTGCTGCATTGACGATGGGTGATCTTTAGAAGGTGTTTTGAAAATTCTTTAAATTAAATCCAGATCTAATTTTTGGAGAAAAGAAAGAGAAGGAGAAGATCTCCAGATCCAGTCCGAGTGGATATCGGTAGAGGCCAGACGCTTGCGTGGCTAGATCCGGAACCTCAGAGCTTCCACAGGATCATCAATGGATAATCAGATTACCCAAGATCAAGGTAAAAATTAATTTAGAATTAATTTAGTTTTATTTTTTTAATTATCAGATTATAAATCAGATCTAAAAAGTGTCAGATTTGATCTAGGTCTAAGAAAAGAATTTTTTTTTTGAAATATGCCTCTCGATCCAATCAAATCGGAACGAACCTGATCCGAAAAATCAGGATTTCCCTTCAATCTTAGCCCGGCACGAAGAGCTTCTAAGTACAGACAAAATCAGCTAGATGGGGGAGAGCAAGCCCGATCACTCGAGCTAGGGAGTTCTAGTTCATAATCCGATGGAATTTTGTATCATATTCTAATTAACAAAAGGTTGTCTGAGGTCATGGTATAGCGGATTGAACCTGGTACAAAGGTCAGATGGGGCATGCTTTGAAGGTCGATCTCACCTATGGGGTTAGGGTTTCGAAAGGTCGGACCGGACGAGCACCTAGAACCAGCAGAATGAGAAGTTTCTAAAGACATTTGGATCAAACGAACATCGAAAATCTTTGAAAAATTGAGAAAACAAGATGTAGAACCTTTCTAGAGAAACCAAAGGAAGAAGATGTGAAAGACACTGGAATAATCAAATGGAAGGTTAGGAAACTAACCTATATTGGTCAAGGAGAGCAACAAGAAGATGGGCATGATGGAAATGAGCAGGAAGTGCTTGCGGGTTGAAGAGTCAGAGAAGGAAGTCAGGGACTCTCGGGTAGGAAGAAGGACACCGAAGGAGGAAAGAGAACTGCTCGAAGAAGATTGAGGCCCTCAAGAGAAGAAGATGAATTTAAATACCCCTCAGAGCCTAAGACGGTTATGATGGTAGGTCGTCTCCGATCGATCCATAGTTGATGCATGTCCCACTCATCATGATTGGCAATCGATGGCTGACAGAGCTTTAATTATGCCATATTTGGGATAAAGTTCCTATGGGAGTTTTGAAAAATCATTCTTTCAGATCACCTCATATTTAAGAAGTTTCGATGCCAGCATAATAAATGCTAATGCTCTACACCCAATGGGTGCAGAACCTAGCACAGAACTTTGATGGTCGTCTTTTTGATACTTCCTTCCTTCAAATTTTGAACTTGAAAGTAGGGGGACTATTGTTGGGGTTAGACCTGCTCACTTTGAAGTTCTACTTGGCATCTTATCTCAGAATGATCTGCCTTCGGACTGCTCCAGTGGACCTCCTTCCGGACTCTTCCAGTCGATCTTCTTTCGAACCCCTTTCATCCGAACTCCTCTAGTGGATCACCTTTCATACTCTTCTAGCAGACTTCCATCCAAACTCCTCCAGTAGATCTCCCTCTAAACTCCTCCAGCAGACCTCCTCCTAGATTCTTCCAGTCGATCTCCTTCCAAACCCCTTCCATCCAGATTCCTCCTATCGCAACCCACCAGGACTCCTTCAAGTCAGACTCCTCTAGTCATAACCCACCAGGACTCCTTCAAGCCGGACTTCTCTAGTCAAACTCCTTTCGATCGAGCCCCCTGCGGTCACCTAGAAGAACCTCATCATCTATGCAAACTCGGCCCTCAATATAGTATGAAACAACCTACATGCAGATGATCCTAAGAGAGCCCAAACTCCTCTGAAATTATTGTGACTCGAAGCTCTTTGCTGCCGGTGCCCACTCCATCCAAACTTCGACTATTAATCTCCAACATGCTTGCAAGTCACGACAATGGATACCACCCTCCATAACAAACTCCACGTGGCCTAAGCGGCCCACTACCAGATGGTTACGGCTGTCACTATTAGTTTGTTACATGCTCTATCTATAAAAAAAAATTCTTTACATATGTTTTTTCTAAACTCTCTTCTTCCTCCCATTATTCTGCTTCTTTGTATCCTGAGCACTCCATTCTAGTTGATCGAAAAATTGACTTAACCATTGGAGGATCCTACTGGAGCCACCCATCTCTGGTTAGGCTTTTGTTTTGTAGGTCCTATCGACGGCCTCACCTTCTCCACTCCAACCATCTCCGACATCCTCATGAAAACAAATGATTTTATCACATCATTAAAATGAGCATTCCAGCTATTAGATGCTTGCTTAAGTTTATATATGGATCATTGTAACTTGAAGACTTTGTGATCACTATCACTAGATGTGAAACTAAGGGATTATTCCATATAGATATCTTCCTCAAGATATCTATTTAAGAATGTCATTTTTACATCCATCTATCATATTTCATAATCAAAATAGACTAAAATAGCGAGCAGTGTGCGAATGAATTTAAGCATGGCTACCAGCAAAAAGGTGTCCTGATAGTCAATTCCTTCACACTGACTATACCCTTTTGCTACTAGCCTAGTCTTGAATATCTTTGCATTCTCATCTGCACCTATCTTTCTCTTGAAGATTCATTTACACTCAATAGATATGATACCTTCAGGTAGATCTACCAAGATCCAGACTTGGTTTGAGCTCATCGAGTCAATCTCTGACTTCATTATCTATAACCATTTTTCGAAGTCGATATCAAATATCATCTCATCATAGGTTTTGAGATCATCACCATGAACCTCATTTTTCATGAGAAATATTTTCTCTACATCCTCTTGAATAGTACCTAAGTACCTTTTAGGAGGATGGAAAATCCTACTTGATCTACAAGATGGAGGAGGTTGTGTTCGGATCAGCTAAGACTGACTAGATTCCACAGGTTCCTTAGCTCGTTACTCTTCAAAGATTTTCTCCTCGAGCCTAATTAGTCTTCTGATGCCACCATCTTGAACAAACTATTTTTCAAAAAAAATAGCATGTTGACTCACAATCACATTATGGTCTTTTGGAAGATAAAAGTAATATCCTAACAACTCTTTAGGATATCTGACAAATCAAGCTGTAAAGGATATAGAATCTAATTTATCCACTTGCTGTCTCTTGACATGAGCCGAACAACCCCAAATTCTAAGGTGACTTAGACCTAATTTTTTATCATGCTATATCTCATACGGTATGATAGAAATAATTTTTGATGGAACCCTATTCAGCAGGTATATAGCTGTCATTAAACTATGTCCCCAAAGAAACTTAGGAAGATTTGTGAAGCTCATCATGGATTGAACCATATCTAATAGGGTTCAGTTTCTCCATTCTAAAATCTTGTTGAGTTGAGGCAATCTAGATGGAGTCCATCATGAGACTATACTATTTTTCTTGAGATAGTCCAAAAATTTTCAACTAAGATATTCACCTCCTCGATTTGATCGAAGAATCTTAATAAGCTTTTTGATTTATTCTTTTACTTCATGTCTGAATTTTTTGAACTTTTCAAAGGCTTCAAACTTGTATCGCATCAAGTACACATATCCATATTGAGATATATCATCAGTAAAGATGATGAAGCAAAAAAAGTTGCCTCTAGCTGGCACATCGAATGGGCTGCACACATCTATATGTACCAAAGCAAGTAAGTCCATGGCCCCTTCCCCATGTCCTATAAAGGGTAGCTTGGTCATTTTATCTTGAAGGCATCATTCATAAATTGGATATGACTCAGAAGTCAACAGGTCTATTAGTCTGGATTTTTTTAATTTGTTAATCCTATCTTCTGCTATATGACCTAGCCTAAGGTGCCATAGATATCTTTTATTTAGACTATCCCTAGATCGCTTAGATCCTATAGAATTCATGTTTTGCTCGACATTAAATACAAAAATATCAATATGTAACTGGTAGGGATCGTTAATTAAGAAACTACTTGCAATTTTATTTCTATCAAAAAGAATAGTACAGTGATCCTTAAAGAAGTTAATTATATAATCTTCTTATACTAAACAAGAAATAGAAATTAAATTCTTGCTTGTTGCAGGCATGAAATAATAGTTCCTAACAACTAAAACTAATCCTAATGGTAATCACTGAGGATAGGTTTTCATGGCCACAGTAGCAACTCTTGCTCTATTTTTGACATACAGGATCATCTCACCATCTCTCAGCCTCCTACTCTCCTTAAGAACCTGCATGAAAATGTATAAGTGAGCACTAGAACTAGAGTCAAGTATCCAACTAGATGAAGAAGAAATGATAAGGTTAGTTTCAATAATGAGCATACCTACAGAAGGACCTTCCTCCTTCCTGCTCTTTAGGCTGGCCAAATATAAAGGACAGTTTCAATTTCAATGGCCGTCAATGTTGCAATAAAAATATTTTTCTTTGTCAGCAGTCTTTTTCTTTGATTCTTCCTTCTTCTCCTTCCCATCTTCTATCTTCTGCTTCTTTGCAGACTTCTTCTTCTTTGCAGATGATTTTTTTTGAAGAAAGTCCACTCTGTAGATGGTGTGGTGCTCCCAAGCCTTAGGAGGCCATGGGAGGAGTTAGGATGTTGGCTTCAGGAATTCTAAGATAGGTGTGGTCCTAGGGCTAGGACAGAAGTTATCTTAGGGTGGAGATGGTGTGTAGCCCTCCACAGGCTTGAGGTCTAGGTATTGAGGATCTTGAGAAACTTGGTTGGTGCTTCAGAGACATGGAACACAAGATAGAGCAAGAAACCAAAGTCGAGGAATGAAGACTGTAAGAAGAGTATTTTCTATAGGTTAGCCAACTCAATCTGAAACTAGGTCGGCTAAGTCTTAGTTGTTGGGCCAAACATAAAGATGTATTTTGGAACTGCAGGCATGGCACACAACTAGATTGGCTCAGTCTGAAACTAAGCCAACCCGATCTCAGGTTAGTTGGCTCAGTGTTGAGACTGAGTCGGCTCAGTGCGTGGGCTAGGTTACATGAGGATCTATTTGGGGCTAGGATAGAAATCTATCCTAGGGATCTTAAGAACTGGTTTGAGAGATCTTAAGAGGGCTAACTCATGTGTGGGTTAGGTTTTGATCCAGGGGATGAGAGCATAAGAGACATGGGTGTACATGGACTCGGTGAGTGCTTTCATGTATTGGACTAGCCTAGGAGAGTTTTTGAGCTAGAATTTATTAGGGTTCATATGGGAACCCTATGATATATAAACCAGGTACTATAATTTTTACAATAAGGTTGAAATATAATTGAGCTTTTCTTCCTGACTCTTTTCTCTCTTCTCTTTAGTTCCAACACTAAAACCCTAGATTCCATCCTCTTCTCTCTTCTTTCTTAGATCTTCTTCAGTTTGCTAGATTAACACCTAGGTTCATGCAAGAGATCACTTCAACGACTACGATTTTGAGTAGCCATAGGTATAATAGTTGATATCAGAGTAGTATCGATTATTACAATAGCTGGTATCAGATCCCGATTGAGCATGAAGGGGGAAGAAGATTAGGTTTCAGCAAAGATCAGCAGCGAGGTTTAGATCTAAGACTTTTCTCTAGGCTTTGTGAAAAAGAAAGTGATCTAAGGGCCGCTGTCCACCATCTCTAGTTAAGATAATTTTCAAATCTACCTGTTAGCTATTTTTGATTTAGTTTGATCATGGAGAACAGCGAGTTGAAGGTAGGTTTAGAGAAGTTTGATGGTAAAGAGAGTTTCACGATGTGGAAGGTTAGGATGGAGGATCTGCTGATTTAGATGAGGAATGGAAGTCCTTAGAAAAAAAGAACGTGTGCCACGGCTAGGGCTTATCTAGCGGATGAGGTTTTGTATGGTGTGTTAAAGCAGAAGACACCCAAGGGTTTATGGTCAAGGTTACATCAGTTGTATATGGGAAAGAATATATGCAATAGGTTAATGATAAAAAAATAACTATATAGCCTTCGGATGTAGGAGGGCGAGGATGTTGTAGGGCATATTCAATAGTTCGATTGGATGAGCATGGACTTGCTCAACATAGGAGTGGATCTCGAAGAGGAGGATAAAAGTTTATTATTGCTATGTTCACTACCTGGGTGCTTCGATCCATTGGTGACTACACTGCTGTATGGGAAGGAGACATTAGTGTACGAGGAGATCGTATCAGTGCTAAGATCTAACGAGCAATGAGAATAGATGACGAAGAGGGAGGTCTTCTAGGAGGGTCTTGTGATTTCAGAGAGACCTAGGAAAGGAAAGAAGAAGGGCGTGTAGAGGGGCAGCAAGGGATCCAAGAGATGCTTCAAATATGGTGAAGCAGAGCATTTTAAGCGAGAATGTCTGCTTTAAAAGAAGTGCAAGAGAGGAGAAAAATTGGATTTCATTAGTTCAATCACTAAGAGTGAAGAGTCGGATGGGCTCTTGATGGTCTTGAAGGAGCCTACAAGGTGCAGTGTATCTGAGATGGCTTTGGAGGGAACCGCGGAGCGTGGAGGATTCGAACGAGTAGCGATAGTGTTTGAGGAGCAGCGGCAGGCCTAGCAGTGTAGCATTAGGTGGTTGACCTCGAATGGCTTGGGTACTAAGTCAGCTTTTGTAGCATCAGGAAGACTATAGTTTTAGGTGGAGCATTAGGCAGAGGTGCCTTCATAGATGGAGGAAGAAGTAACATAAGTTCAGAGTGAAGGGATGCAAAGGATGGAGCTATATCCCAGCACCAGTGTTGAAGCTGTACAGATCTAGGTAGAGATAATTGTGTAGTGAGGCAAGCATGGCTTTGAGAGGACTGTGTCAGATGGAGCATCAAGATATGTAGTGAGTGCCGATATAGGAACACTACATGATCTCTAGGAAAATCCAAGATAATTGATGCAATTGCTAAGCTAAAGGATATCCACAACTTAAAAGATAGTGCAGAAAAGCAAGCCAAGATCTTCAACGGTGGAGGTAGTCATCTAAAAGGCCTCAAAGGAAGCTCAAAAGCTGAAGAAGGATAGCGGTGGCAAGATGAGCATAAGAAGCTGTCAGGACATGCAAGGATAGTGGTATTGTGTTGGAGGATATTGCTAGGTGTGCCAAGGCTTGGGCGCACCAAGATAGGGATTGCAGATGCTGTGGTGATCCCAAGTCGTGGGAGGCCACGGGAGGAGTCAGGGTATTGGCTTTGGAGATTCTAGAATAGGTGTGGCCCTATGACTAGGACAGGAGTTATCCTAGGGTGGAGGCGGTATGTAGCTCCCCATGGGCTTGAGGTCCAGGTATTGAGGACCTTGAGAGGCCTAGTTGGTGCTTCGCAAACTAGGGACACAAGATGAAGCAAGAAATCAAAGTCGAGGAATGAAGACCGCAAGAAGAGCATTTTTTGCTGGTTTGCTAGCTCAGTCTGAAACTGGGTCAGCTAAGTCTCAGTGGTTAGACCAAATAGAAAAGTATATTTCAGAATTGCAAGCATGGCACGCAACTATTGGAAAATGTATCTTAAAGCCAATCATCTAGGTTGTAGATAGTTGAGCTAAATATAATTTATACTTGAATTTTAATTAAATAAAATTATTATTCTGATAATTTTATCACTTTGTGCATCTTTCTGTAATGAATTCTCTGTGATAAAGTCCTTAGGACTATTTAGACTGGACAAAGAAGGATTTATCGTTTAGTCCATAAATTGAACGCGACCAAATGATTTATTGTTACCTAAGACAACAACGTTAATCAAGAGTAGGTCGTTGTGTACCATAAGTATTGGTTGTCCTCTTAACAAAGAAGTATGGTGATGCTATTATGGCATGCAAGTAAAATATAGGGATATATTTTACTGATCATGATCCAACTATGGAGCTCTCTTCTAGCAAGATTGCTCATAAAGGATATGGATATAAGTATTCCTTAGATCTGAGATCACCATAATGACTTGGAAGCAACTCACTATACTTAGGTATCAAATTACCTAAATTTTTAATTCAGTGATGTAAGGCTACTAGGTGCAGTCAAGTACTTGGCTTGTCAGTACGTGAATCAAGATGGGATTGACCCCTCTAAGTGTTGGAGCAAGTGCATTGCTGTATTTCAATTTAGCAAATCCTTGGTCGGGGTAATCCATATGATGGATGTTGAATTTTGAAATACAATGTGGATGAATTTTTAGGATTGGTAGTTAACCCTAGATCATTCTATGAGCATCATGGTCAACGGGATGAATTATATGGTAACCATATGCCATAGATTCGTCGGTATTGCATTATGACTATTTGACCTATCCGAACATCATGTATCGTTGCTAGATGGTCACATAAATTGGTATAAGAAATTAGTTCTTGTGCTACCGACTTAGAATTCGAACCTATAGGGTCACACATAATAGGAGTTTCCTACCTGATCTGATGGCTAATCATGACTGGATGTCCCACTGGATTGGAACTTAATTATTTTTGAAGGATTAATTAGCAATTAGATTACTGATTAGCTCAATTTGATTGAGCGATAAGGATTTGATCAAGTTCAATTGAATTTGATTCAATTAGATTTGATTTGATCAAGTCATAGGTTGACCTAATCATTAAGAGAGACTTGATCCTGATTTGATTAGGATCTGGATCTAATTAATTTTTAATTTGATTAAGAATTAATTAGTTTGAGTTAAGCTTAATTCGATTAGATTTGACCTAATCTAATTGGATCTACAATTATTGGTTTAGATGAAATCAATTTGACTTGTTCAAAGAAAGTTTGAATTTTGAACTTTCTAAACTCCCTACGCCACCTCGCTTTGACCCATTTCTTTTGTCCATGCACATTGGAAATGTGCATGGCATGCTAAGAAGCCTTCTACGCCCCTTCTCTTATCTCCTTTTGACTTGGTCCAAGGGTTGGATCAATTCAAAGCAAGTTGAATTTTGAATTCAACTTGATTTGTTAGTGTTTGAAACCAACCCTTCCTCTCATCCTTATCTCCATGCCTCCTTTTGTTTTGAGAAGCAAAATATGCGCACATAGAAGAAGTGTCCTTTTGCATGTTAAACACATGGGAGGGGGCAAGAATAAGGATAAGAGCTCACTTGATTTTTGAAATCAAGTGAATGGTTCAAACAATCAAACCTCCAACCCTTATCTCTACTGGTTGCCCATTTTAAAAAGGTTTTGGAGTGGGTGTGCACACAAGGGTGAGAACTTGGAGAGGTGTGTGAAAGAGTTTCTAAGAGAGAACTTTGTGTGAGGAGCATGAGAGGGGGCATGCATGGGTTACAAAGAAAATTTTGAGTGGGAAGCATGAGGTTTTCCAATCAGGGTTTTAGGTGAGTGCAGAATCCTAGAGTTGGGACTATAGATTTTAGGTGGAGAGATTGAGTATTATGAGTGCCAGATCTCCACTAATTTTTCATCACCACCTCATCAATCTTCGTAGATCATTTTCTAGCCTTCCAGAGCATCCAGGAGATCTAGAAGTAGTTCATCGATTGGATCGATGAAGGTTAGCTATCAACGGGCCCGGAGAGGAGCTAGCACTCCAGAAGAGATAATCAAGACCAGGGCCTCCATGTGAGCTCACCGTAGAGGCCGAATATGTATGCAGCTGTAGTGTGACATGGGAACAATTTTTCGATGGATCCAGATTATGGTGATCATCTACCCACTCACAGGTACTATGTTCTGAACATAGATCAGTCAGCAAATGTGATTTGCTGATCGAAAGTATTTTATTTTTCTAATTCATATTAACATGTCAAAGATCCTAAGTAGGATTTTATTATTAGAGCATAGCATGCATAGAATTAATGTAGATTAATTTTGCTTTCGCTACTATATATTTCAAAAAAGTTTTAAAAAACATGCAAAGAATCTTGCTAGGTTTCCTTCAGCAAATGGGTCAGCTCAGTTTTAGGCATGGCATGCAACTAGGTCGGCTTAGTCTAAAACTAAGTTGACCTAGTCTCAGGTTGGCCAGCTCAGTGTGCAGGTAGGGTTACATGAGGGTCTGTTTGAAGCTAGGATAGGGACTTATCCTAGGGGTCTTAAGGCCTAGTTTAAGAGGTCTTAAGGGGACTAACTCATGTATGGGTTAGGTTTAGATCTAGAGGATGAGAGCATGTGAGACATGGGTGTACATGGGCTTGGTGAGTGCTTTCATATATTTGACTGGCCTAGGAGAGTTTTTGAACTAGGGTTTATTAGGATTCATGTAAAAATTCTAGGGTACATAAACCAGGTATTGTAACTTTTATAATAAGAATGGAATATAATTAAACTTTTCTCCCTAACTCTCTTTTCTCTTCTTTCTAGTTCCAATACTAAAACCCTAGATTCTATCCTCTTCTCTCTTCTTTTTTAGATCTTCTTCAGTTTGTTAGATTAACTGTTAGATATGTGTGCCCTAGAAGCCAGAATTGGCTGACACTTGTAATACACTTCTAGGGATAAAATTATAATTTTGGCTATAAATAATAAAATTAATTATTTTTTATGATAAATGTGTATTTAGTGTCTGTGATACATCCTTTAAGTTAGTGGTAATGATAATTCTTATTTTCAAGAGTTAAAAATTTAAGATAAGAATTTTCATTATTAACTCATAAAATGCTCCTGACTGTAAGATCATCATGAGGATGGTGATTGATCCAAAAGGTTGGTGTACAATCACTTCTTTATAGTAGATGAGTCTTGAGTCTACGGTGTAGAGACATCAGAGCGAGAGTATAGCTACTCATTAAAGAACGAGGGCACTGAGCGTGACCACCTCGAACAGTCATAAGAAAGTCTATCTTCTCATCGATAACAGACTCAAAACTGTAGTGGTCTGTCTGATTCTTTGACCTGAGGTGCATCGATAGTTCACCTTAAGGATGTTATAGTTTGACTATACCATGACTCAGTCTCCTAGCCATTCGGAACCCTGAGGTGTATGTTGGCTATAGCATGCTCATTGTAGGAATTGGATTGCACCAAGAGGGAATCTATCTACCTCGATGGATGAAGAGTAGCCCTATGATGATCATGAGAATCAAGTCTATAAGCTCATGGCCATGGTAGAGTGAAATAATAGAAAGAGTTTCTATTAAGGTTTTCACATTGGACTTGAATCGAATAATTAAACCATATGATAGAAATTAGGATTTGATAAGTTCACCTTTACCCTAATCTGATCAAAAAACATCTACATACGGATATAAAATTGAGTCGTATATCCTTGGACCTTGGAGTTCTTCTTACCAAAGATCAACAAAACAATCCTGGCTCTTTCCTCAAGTACTTAGGAATACATTTCACAGAAAGTCTAGTATGCTCATAAGTTGACTTTGATATGCTGCTTATGAACTCAAGCCTGGGCGTACTTAAGGTTCATGTACAAACATGGCATACATGAGGCTCCTATTCGCATTACAGCAATCAAGGATCTTGCTCATTGCATTTCTACTTTTCTCAGGTGTGCATAGGTGGCACATCTTCTTGGAAAGACTGAATGCCATGTCTGAAAGGGTACCCAAACCCCTCTTAGAGTTTTTCATGCTAAACCTCTTTACACTTCCTCTATGTACATCTTCTGTTTGAAAGTCCTTGCATTCTATTGGTCTATTCGCCTATAGACCTTAATTCTTAGAATAAAGGATGCTTCTCCTACGTCTTTTCATGAGAATTCTTTAGATAACCACATTTAACTAAGGTCAACATGGGAATTATCATTTCCAATAAGGGAGGGATGTCATCTACGTATAACGAGGGAGACAAACAAGCGCTCCACTATCTTTTTGAAGACACATTGGCTCCCTTCTCATTCTTTGATGAAACACAAATAATTTCGATCACATCAATAAAATGAGTATTTTCAGCTCGAAAATGTTGCTTAAGTTCATATATGGATTTTGCAAACTTGCATACCTTGTGTCATCAATCAACTGGTGTGAACCTAGCGGCATATTTTCCATATAGATATCCTTCTCAAAGTATCCATTGTAAGAATGTCTTTTCACAATCCGTTTCTGCATATTTCATAATCAAAAATAGGCATTGCAATTAGCAAGCAATGTAGCGTCATAGGGATGGATTTAAGACATTAGCTGATTGGCAAAAGATATTCCTGATAGTCAATTGTCTTCACATTAAACTAGTAACCTTTTCGTACGCCATAATCTAGCTTTGAATGTCTCCCACATTTTCTCCATCTACACCAAATCTTTCTCTTGTAGATTACCATTTACATCAATAGTACTATACTTCTGGTTGATTTACCAAGAGTTCAGGACTTTGTTTGAGTGAATCAAGTCAATTTTTACTTTCATTGCCTGCTAACCATTTCTCAGAGTCGATATTACGATATCGCCTCATTATAGGTGTTGGGATCATCACCATGAACCCCATTACCTATGAGGGAACATTTTTCTTCTACATCCTCATGAAAAATAGTACCTAAGTACCTTTCAGGGGGATGGGAAACTCTTTTAGATCTACGAGGTGGAAGGAATTAGTTGATTGGATTGGCTTAACCTGATTTGGTTCCATTGGTCCTTAGTCGTTGCTCTATTTGAGACTTGTTCTCTTCGAGCTTTGATCTGCTTTTTCATATCGCTTCTGAATAAACTATGTTCAAGAAAGATGACATGTCGCACTTCACAAATCACATTGTGCATCTTTCTAAAGTAGAAATAATATCCTAATTGACTCTTATTAGGATATCCTATAAATCGAGCTCTAAAGGACCTAAAGTCTAACTTGTCCCGCTTGGTTGTCTTCTTGACAATGAGCGGACAACCCCAAATTTTGAGATACTCAGACTTGGTTTCTACATGTCGTAGTCTCATCGGGGTGATAGGAAACGATTTTAGAAGGAACCCTATTCAGTTAAAGTATATTGTAGTTAACAACACAGTTCCCGAAAGAACATCAGAGACGGCTCTGTGATGAAGCTCATCATGGATCAGGACCATATCCAATAAAGTTCAGCTTCCCCCATTCATAAAACTCCATTTGAGTTGACGGTGTTCCAGAGGAAGTCCACTTGAGAGCACGATTCCATTTTCCTTAGATGGTCTTAAATTTTTGACTAAAGGTGTTTCACCTCCTCGATTTATCGAAAGAACACTTAATTGGATTTTTCTGTTTGCTTTTCTACTTCATGTCTGAATTCCTTGAACTTTTCAAAAAGCATTCAGACTTTGTGTCTCATAAGAAATACACATACATACCTAGACTAAATCATCAATAAAGATTATGAAGTAGACAAGATAACTGCTCTACGTTGAACATCAAATGGGCTGCACACAATTAATATGTACTTAAGGCAAGAAGATCCGTGCCCTTTCTATGTCTACAAAAGAAAGCTTAGGTCATTCTTTTCCATTGAAGACAAGATATCACAAATTGGATATGACTCACGAAGTCAATGGACTCAATAGCTCATTTTTTCCATTTGTCTTAACCCTAATTTTCTACTATATGACCTAGTCTTAGGTGCCATAATACCTATCTTTGTGGACTTATTCCCTAGGTCAACGTTTCGATTGGTATTCACATTTTTCTCGATATTTAAAATTAATACATTCATATGTAACCGCATAAAGACGTTAATAAGGAAATACATATGCTTTAATTATCTTCATAACGAATGTTAACAATGGTTCTTAAGGAAAACTAGATTACATAGCCTTTCTAATGCAAGAAAAGGAAATAGAAAATCAAATTTCTGACTTGCTGTAGTGCACATAATTAACAGTCTTTTAAACTAAGTCTAAATTCAGATCGGTAGTTGAAGAGGATATGTTTCCCACAGCCACCGGTAGAACTCTTGCTCCATTTTCGAATGCAACAGGATCATCTCACCATTCTTCTCAGCCATCTGCTATCCTCAAGATCCTGCCATGAAAATGCATAAATGAGCACTAGATCAGAGTCAAGTACCCAACTTGGAATGCAGAAGAAATCGTTAAGCTTAGAATCAATAACGAGCATACCCATCCAGAAGGACCCTGGCCTTCCTTCTATATCTTTTCAGGGTAGCCAATGTAATAGAAGCAAGTTCCCTATTCGTGGCGTCATTGTTTGCAATGAAAATACTTTTCTTTGTCAGAAAGCCTTTTTTTCAGTTCTCTACTTTTTCTTCTTTTCCTCCTTCCACTTTATTTTTCTAGCATTTTTCTTATCTTTTCAAATTCTTTCTTTGAAGAAGTCTGTTCCATAGCAAGTTACTGAGCCTTTACGATCTTAGGAAAAGCTCAGCTGTACCAGGCATGTTCATAAGTTCGGCCAAGAATAATTTTGAAGTTATGCTATATGGAGTTCATGATGAAACTGCCCATTACCGCATCAGTCAAAGATTGCAGAATTACTGTTCATTCTGCCAATCCAAGTTCTAACTTCACTCTGAGCTTCCTCAAAGCTCTTCCCAAATCCTTGAATCTCATCAGAACTTGATCTTGGACTGACTGTCCATCACTCATCTTAGCCTTGACATATTCATTTAGTGACTTGATACTTGACTTTGTTCACCAAACATCTCTTGTAGTGAGCGAACATTTGGCTAGCAGTCCTGAATATCTTCCATGTTTGTTGCTAAGTTCATCAGACATTCGAGCCCTCAACATGTTAATTATTGCCTTATTAGACTTCATCCATCCATTTCATAGAGAAGCATTCACTATTTCAATAGATGGATGGGCTGGTAAGGTCGGGAGGGTCCTTGTCCAATACATGAGTTTAACTTTTCAATAACCCAAAACAAATTTTTTGAAGATTCTAGGATCAATCCTTATTAATTTGGTCCAGTTCAGTCTATGGGTGTCCAGGGATTCGTGCGTAGTCGGGATTGGTATGAGCATATTTTTCCTGTTAGGAGAGTCAAAATTTTAGTTAGATATTGTAATTAAACTTTAACCATTATTTAGAGATTATTATTTTTTAAACAATTAGCTCCCACTATTTTTTTGGATCCCTACACTCCTCTGTAGAGATGCAAAATCTCCAGATTAATAACTTTCTAGTGGTATGCGTCCACAATGACTCATCACCTCACCTAACAGTTTGATGATGGAATTAGCACATGAGTGAAACTATCTGTTCATTGATTCTCCAATATGGTGCACCCAAACTGTTCTCTATTTATGAATCTCACCGTGCCGGCAATATGATCTCTCGCTTAGTTTGTCACCACCATTTGCATCAGATATTGGATTTTCTAATTGGAGTCTTCACGTATCCAGAAATATTGAGCCCAATCCATCTCTCAGCCCATAGCATCCAATCACTAATAGACAGGTTGCATCTTTTCGGTGAATTAGAACATCTGTACCAGCACGAAATCATATCCGGGAAGGAATCCCACATCTTACAATCGTGGAAAGATTTAGACGTTATTTTTCTAGAAAGCTTTGTTTAGGTCTCATTAACTAGACTTGGATATAGTTCATAAACCATTATGTGAACCTATCATGGGTTATGATCGGATTATTGACCAACTTAGATCAAACTGAGCCAACAAACGTGGCAGGTAAAGTGAGATCGGTGGAAAGGGTATCATTAAACTTGGCAAGAATGCATTCAGTCGAGTAGCCTCCAATTAAAACAATCGATCATACTTGCCAAACTTACTTTAGACACCCATAATATTATTGAGCAGAACAATCAGATTAGCCTACAATCAGACTCTAACCTCTAAGCCAATTCAGTCCTAGTTGTCATGTCACTTATTGATCGACTCAGACTCAGCATAACTCTAGTAAGGCTGGTCATATAAGCACTATTGATACTCTTACTAACCTTAATCGATTTGATCAACGGCTTAGACCTAATGAGCTACCAATGCAGACCCAATTTTAATGAATATGTCTAACTAGAAATCTCAATTGTAGACTAACATATATTTCATTATCTTAATTCTTAATTAAGTTAGGGTTCACAAACAAAAACCATGTAAATAAAATTCTAGGATTTTAGGATCTGATTTGCAAAAAGTAAGTTCTTGATTTTGATAAGGACGAACGTGCAGCACCTCTATACTCATAAGAACACCAAATAGTGGAAGGAAGGGCATTTAATCCTACTTTATTCTTATGATCGGAGGCCAAGGGAATGACTTAATCAAAAATATAAATTATAAACTAGTTAGATTACATTTATATATCACATATATAAGAAATTAATTCTAACTTTATACATATGTTTGCATACATCTCATGTATCATAACCAGCATATTTTTTTAGCATCTAAAATTATTTTATAAATTATCTAAAAAATGTAATTAAATTGTACATTCAAAATAAATTATTAATCTAGATTTATGTAGAACTATTCTACAACTAGTCTAAACATGCATTCATCATATCTCATATGATCTAAAAAAATTAATAATTTTATTCTTATTTTTAGTATTAATAATATTTATAATCATCAAAAAATAGAAAATAAATAGATCTAAAATTAATTTTAATCAAAATAAACGATGATCATCAGGACATGTATAACTATTTCTATTTTACAACTAGTCATGCATTATTGTAGAACTGTTGATCTATATTATTTAATTTTAATTTTTTATTTTAGATCTAAAATATCTATGTGAATATTTAAAATCAGCTAATTTTCAAATTAAAATAAATTAAAATTTGATCTAAATTAATTTAGGAAAATTCTAGCTCTCGATATCAGTTGAAGGAAAAATCTGATTTCTCGGATCAGGTTTTCTTTTAGATTTGATCGAAATTCAAGAGAGTATTTCAAAAATTGTCTCTCATGCATCTAAGATCAAATTTGAGATATTAGATCTAATTTATAAATCTAACTAATTAAAAAATAAAAATTAAATTAAATCATATTTACATTTATACCTCGATTTTGGGTAATCTGAATTAACCTTTGATTGATCCTGCCTGATTGCTGAGATTTTGGGATTCTAGCATCGCAGCGCCTTGGCCTCTATCAGATATTCACTCAATTAGATCTGGGAGATCTTCTTCTTCTTTATCATCTCTCCAAAAATTTAAAGATTTGGAATCTGATTTGGAGGTCTTCAAAATTCCTTCTGAAGATTCAGCAGTCGTACTGCAGCAAGTGCTGCCTTCTTCTTGTCTGTCAGTTGTTTTTTGGCTTGGAGTTGCACAAACTGGAGCCAACTTTTTTGACGTGGAAGGAGAGAGGATTAGAAGATGTGTGGAGGAGGGAGAGGAGCAGCCTTGGGGCATGGCTAATAGGGAACTCTATCAAAGTGTGGCGCAGACAGGGTTTATATAGATCCTGCTGCGCCATGCAATGCCACATCATCCCGACCAATCACGTTGCTTCGTGCAATCAGATCTAAATCTGATTGGTGGGATGATATTACCTGATCCAATTAGATGAGAGTTCCATAAATTCATCCTTAGATGGTGCCTAAGACTGGTCAAAGTCTATAGCTAGAGGTCACCTAAGTAGAAACCAAGAAGCAACCTGGAGTCCCATCCGTATTGGACTCCAAGCGTCCCTATCCATGGACGCACGCCTCCCTAGGCATGCACTCCCTCCTTTCTAATTTCCAGTAAGAGGAGAAACCCCTATCTACTCTCCAATAAGTGCATGACATATGGGCGATGTTCAAGGGTCAAAGGTTAACGTTTGACCAAAGTCAAAGGATAAGAATTAGCAAGTGACGGAAAATGATAGGTGTTGTCTCAAATTTATCACATAAATTAAAATAATCCTTTTTTGACCTGGACAAGCTTTAGTCAGACCAAGTAAAGGTACCTAAGTGAGTATAAATTAATTTGGCTTAGTCGAGATAACTCTTAATGATAATAAAAAGAGAATGTTAGGCTCAATCCTGTGCTAGCATGATTTTCTTGAACCTAATTGAATCTATTTCAAATCAATTGAACTGGGTTAGTCCAATTGATGATATCCAGATCCAAACCCTTGTTTGTATGACCCAGTTAGGTTCAATTATATATGGTAATAGGATATGTCATGATTCTATCTTGACATCATCGGAACTCTTTCGATGGTCAACTCTTCTGATTCGGACAACTTGAAATGATCGATCATCTAAATCTTTTAATTGCTCTCAAAATCCAACTAGTGACACGAGCAGTATATGGTGGCAACCCACAAGACTAAAAATAAACCTCTCCATGCAGTTACTTGTGTGAATAAGTTTTCTATTTCTTGAGCCCTGAT